>JBBPUG010000366.1:0-25479 GCA_038094535.1 Tubosaeta aff. alveolata
GTGTCAGCTTGAGCTGGCGAAGATTGGAGCAATGACGATGCAATACATTGATACCAGGGACTTCACTCATACATGATAGCACACCAGAACGGATCTCAAATCTGAGTACATAGTAAAACTTCCATAGTGCAAGCGGAGATTCGGTCAGACCCTCTTTCTGAACAGAACGCGTGTGCGCGGGTCCAGCGGGAGTGTCCTCTCGCCTTCCAACTTGATGTCGTATGTCATAATGACGTGTGCCAACATGGTCTTCAGTTCGCTTGCAGCAAAGAAACGTCCAGGACTGCAACAAGCGATCGTTCAGTGCTACCGCGAAAAAAAACGACGATGGAGGACATCATCCTGTACCATGCGTGCCTTCCATGTCCAAAAGATAGGTACTCCGCGCCCGTCGAGACAAATTGATACTTGGCCTCGTCCTCCTCCTCGCGCATGCTGGCGAATCGGAAGGGTCGAAACAGCTTTGTGTCTTCATAGACCTTCTCATCATGATGTACAGACTTGGCAGCTACACTGACAAGTGTGCCTTTCGGTAAAAATGTTCCGTCCGCGAACGTAAAGTCCTTCAGGACCTTGCGCGTCATGAGGACTGATGCGGGTGAGTGATGAAAACACCGGAATGAGACATGCAAAAGTCGCTTACGATAGTCCGCTCCTTCAAGACGTTGACACTCCCTCAAAAAGCTGTCTAATTTGTGCATCTTGCTAACTGAATCTTTTGACCAACCCTCCATTTCGATGATTGTTTCGACCTCCTCGCGAAGGAGTTGCACGTGCTGAGGGTTCGCGGCGAGGTAGCAGAGTGCGTGAGTGAAACTCTACATCACACCCGTTAAGTTGTGTTCGGGTCTGTCATACCTGACAATGGGACCTACATTGGCGGTCGTCTGACACACATCAGTTAGTCGGATCAATACGAGTGGGATGGCGATTTGCTCACGTGGATTGCCGTAATATTCAGAGCCAGCACGTGGTTTACCAGGGACTTCGCCGTCAATCGTGGACCTGTTTCATCGTCCATTAATAATGAGATGAGGTCATTCTAACAAATATATAGTGGTGAGTAGCCTGCATTCCCCTGTCAAGAAAAGAAATCGACAGACAGGTTTTCCATCCCACTCATTCCCGTACTTGTACAAGAGTCCCGATCGTTCTTCGATTGTTGGACCTAGATGCTTCAGACCGCGCGACCTACCCCGGCGGGCGGCACTTCCCAAGATATAGGCGACGAAGCTACTGACGGGTGAAGATCAATTCCTAGACAACCGCCTCAGCTACTCACGATTTCATGAACCTTGGGACTAGCCTTATCCAAATACTTGCATTGAAAGCATAAAGGGTGTACTGGATGTTGAGATCTATCCAATCTGGGTCACGGCCTATTATTGTAATTGATTAAGAAAAACAAGGGGGGGAGCGCCGACACATACACAAAGGAAGGCCGACGAACACCCTGTTGCTTGTCCTGCAGACAACCTGTCGCGCAGTATCCAACACCGATACGCTCTTCCATTCTGATTGTAACCGAGATTAATACAGTGATCCTTGGAAGGCTCTATTTCTCACCATTGTTCTGTGGATCCAAAAGCTCGTTGAACGCTGTGACAATCTCGTCCCTGATCTCAGGGTATAACATTCCAATGCTCCGGGTCACGTGCGAACGAACGAAGTTGGCGAGATGGTCTCCCTCGATATGTAGCGTATACTTGCCACCGAATCGCTGTGGCCAGTATTCAGTGTGATTCAAACCACATGAAATAAACAATTCCTGACGTCGCCTGTGCCTTCTCGGAAAGAAAATATGTCGTCGGGTGCTTTGCGTAGTTCATCTATGTGTTCGGGACTGCTCAGGACGACCATCCAGTGAAATTGTTCGGCAAACTTGAACGGCGCAGATGGGTACTATAATACCGGGTCGACAGGAAAACAGAAAGGATGGGACGATAGATGGGACTTACCCGCGCATACCCTTGCTGTACTACATCTGCGGCATTGAACATGTGCTTGAGGCCAGCCCACCAAGCGCCTAACGGGCCGCTGGATCCAACCGTCGGGATCGCATCGAGCTATGTACTGCGAGTCAAAACTCATAACAATAAACATTGTTCGGTCGACTCGCCTGGTGGTTCCTCGATAACCTCGTAATGACGACAATGGAGGCCGCAATGCCTGCAATGCCATAGACGAGACCTGGATAGGTTGCTGATAGCTCCAACAGCCGGGAAGTCATAGAGATGGTCCTCTGATTGTTTCCTGATTCCCCACGACCAGCTATTTAACTTGCGCGGCCCTTTGACCAGAAGGGATGAAAGCTGTAGCCTGCGGAGATCACATGGGCCCTAAAACGAAGGAGCCTGTAAAACATGATGCAACTTGACTTGTAAGGGATCCCGGGTTGGCCGCTTACACATGACCGCTAGCCAGCTCGTGGTCCAGGCCAATGTCCGAGTTGTAGTCAGCATTGGGATACCGGGTGGCCTCATTAGCCCTTGCGCTCCCCGCTTGTTATGTTGACAATGATCCAAGTGCAAAGGTACATACCTGAATTGTCTCGCTTACCGGGGAGCTAATCCAGTGTTTCTTGGTTGGCGTTGTGAAGCTTGCGAACATGAAACGTAAGAAGCGGAACATCCGGTGCATCAATGAAAAGCCGCGGGATGCATGTAAGGTAGACCTCACTCAGATCCAGCAAACGATCGCGTGACAAAGCCCGATTTGCGTGACAACACACTCAAAAATCAAAGGCTAATGTAGCTACACACGTTGTGAAAATTTGCCAGCAATAAGTTGTCTAGAACTACACGGTCGAATTTTCATTGCTTTCAGTTTCTTTCTGGTATCTCGGGAGCAGGAGGAGATGATTTTTTGGTGGTTTTGGAGCTTATACATTGCACAGCCGAACGTTCGCCAACTCTCCGAGCTGGCCGCTCGGCTAGGATGAGTGTTGCCGAGACTCCGAGCCATGTCGCGTCGCATCATGTATCGTTGCTATCTACCATCGTCGAGGGACTGTGACTTGGAGCAAAATGTAGTTCGGGGGCTTGACTCTCCACTGGCGACTCGTTATGCGAAAGTAAGTCCTTATCGATCAAATTTTGATCAGCTTGCTTACACATCATGGACGTTGATAGGGTCAAACAGATCGCGTCGCTTTCTGGATGCATACCACAAAGGTCCCAATGGCATGCAAGTAGCCTGGGCAACAGAGAAGTATCTGTTGGATTTGGGCAAGTGCGCGCGCAGCCACGGTCCCGCGGATTCATCTTTTCGTACGATACGTTGTCATTTCTCGATGTTTTATCTCTTTGTCTTGACGAGATGCAACGGCGCACAGCGCCGATTGCATAGATACTGTATATCTTTGTTTTCTTTGTCGAGCTGCGACCTTTATGATACGATACGCACCGTATATAAACGGACGCTCGACCAGACTCCCCCTCAGTCCATTGCACGATCGCGCTGACTGAGGTGAGTATTCGTCGTAGATTTGTTTACCTTACTTTTATTGACTCGTTCCGTAGTCTTACTCGTTTAGCGCACTCACTCGCTCGTATATTCACGTCAGCATCATGGTCATCGCATTCTCCCACAATCCATTATACTCATGCCATTGACCCACTTGGTAGACCTCCCGGAGCAGATACACCGTAATTAGTAATAATTCGTTAGATAATCCCGGCCAGCGCCAGTGCCAAGTCCCCGTGTCACACTTGTGTCACGGACCCTGAGGTTTGCTGGATCTGAGTGAGGTCTACCTTACGTGCACGCCCCTGTGCTGACTGTGCTGATCATATCCGAATTTGATCAGGCCTGAAATTCAAGAAGCCCGGTGACAACCGAGATCACGTGCCGTTGGCTCCCCGCTCAAAGCTGGCGAGGGTGCCTCCGCTTTCTTTGGCACTTTTGCACAAGGCAGCTTTGGCTTGGGTTGGCGGTGAGGTCTCCGACTGTACACGACAGTCAGCCGTTGAGAGTACCACGTCTTCTGGATGCCTTGCCTAGGTGCTAAAAGCTTTCTTTTCACTCATCCCACTCATCCGGCACCGGCACCCGCCCTTCATCCGCCCGTTGATCCCCCCACAGCACCGGCTGCTTCTACGCCCGGTTTCTCCGGTCAACCACGTGGCTTTTTCAGTGAGGGTGGGGTGCAGGGGGCCTTGCGCCTTTATGCCTGCCAAAAGCACCCTGCTGCTGTAGGTGAGTGAGAACGCCCCCTTCCCAGCTCCTTCGAAGCCCTGCGAGCCCAGGTGAGTTCGGCTGGATGAAAAGCAGACAGGCACGCGCAGAAGAAACCCGCGTAGGAGCCGATCAGTCCACAGGGGCCCACCCGGTCCAGACAGGGCAAGCCAAGCCCCGTCCCCTTTGGCTGAGGGTGTCCGTAGCAACAACACAACGGCCCCACGGCGGACGGGCCCTCACCGGTCACTGGTCGTCTGGCGGCGGCGTTTCCACAGCGCGTCAACCGCAGCCTGCCTGCAAGACGGAGAAAAGCATAGCAACACGCCGGCCAAAGCCGCCCGTACCCCACCAACCGTCCAGATAGCGACGACGACTGCGACGGCATGCGGCGTCACGCCCAAGGGCGAGGGGTTTGGACTGACGAGGGCCGCGCGACGGCATGCCGCCGCCATAGCCACACGACGTCGGACGGCGAGGCGGGCTGGGGTTTGCAGCGGCACGCCGTCACCACGCGACGACGACACGATGGCGGCAAGGATCGACGGCGCAACGGCACATCGCCACCACTGCCCCGGCGTTGATGAGGACGGCGGCGCCGTTTTTCCGGCACCACCCGACGAAGACAACGGGTGGCGGCACCAGCACGCCTGGGGTCGCCGCACGCCACCCACGCGACAGCAAGGGGGATGAAGGCACTGCAACGGCGTGCCCGCTAACCTGGGCAAAAACGAGGCCCGCGGTGCGCATGCCGCACCACGAAGGGGGTTGGGTGGCCCAGGTGAGTTCCCCGCTGCGGCTGCTACGCAGAGACGGGGCTGGTCGATTCAACGGCGCACCACCACTCGCCAGGTGGTGGTGGCAAAGCCGCCCCGGCGTCACCAGGTACACCCGCCGCGGGTGCGCCCGGCGTGCTATCTTCGCCCGGGCATGGGTTGCGCATGCTTGGCCCCAGGCGCCCGCGGGTGTTGTTCTCTGTCGGATCACGCGCCGCACAGAGCGCAGGGATCCGGGACAAACCGTGGCAAAAGTAACCACAACCCTTGCACCTACAGACGACAAGGCGTAGAAACGGCAAAGAACGGTCTGAGACCATACCTCGTTTCACAGGTGTGGATGACTTTCGGGTCTGAGCTGTGGTTGTGAGGACCTGTATGTGACGTCGCACGAGGCGGGATCTCTTTAGCGCATGTCAGGCGCTTCGAAGCTGTCGAATGTGCCGTGAGATTGAAGCAGAAAATCAGGTTGCAAGGATCTCAAACGAACCATGAGAACACTGCAGAAGAAATCAACGTTGACATCAACATCCTTCACCAGAAAACAAACCTTGGTATGCTGAAGGTCCTCGTGTTTACCCGTAAACTTGATCGACTCCGGCACTGTTTTGATATCGCACACCCCCGAGGCTTCACAGAGGAATTTGCATGCATGTTTTTCTCTGAAATTCGTCAGCGAGTTATAAACGTAATCACTACGTAGACTGCATACGCACCCGCATAGATGGATCGCACTAGAGTGCAGACCATGCAAGTGGTCTTTGTCTGCACACGGACGTTTACACAGCTGGCACTCAAGCGTGCACGGTTGTTTATCGCGTTGATGAACGGAATGGACGGTCTCACTTTGAGCATGGTGAGTACGTGTAAGCCCACACTACTATCACAAGAAACTACCTGGAAATGGAGCATTTCCCGGGACATGAGCATACGGGCTTGTCGACTGCCTGTATGCCAGACAGAGCGCATGGCTAACAAGTGTGATGAGTATACACAGATGTTCAAAAGCAACGAAAGCTCACCGCCCCACAGGCATGAACAGGGGCTGCGCAAAGATGCTTCTCGTGGTGACGATCAATCTCCTGTCGTGAACGGTGTCAAATGTGCCTAAATCCTCAATCAAACGTGCTTACGATTGCACAAAGGCTCAAGCAACCATATTTCCCAGAAAGCTCGCATGGGTTACCACACAAGTGTTGGTTTGTAACACATCTATGACGAAACGTGAGCCACCGCGTGTTTAACCAAAGCCATAAAACACATACATGTGCTCCCCTGCGTGCCCTGCTCTGTTATAAACCCGTCAGCCAAGGGTATGACGTCACAGCGCAACCTATAGCACTTACTTCATCTTACACGGGGGACGCTCCCCTGCCAGACAGAAGCCACACTTGTGCACGCACAGGTGGTCGGACTGACAGTCATGCGCACCTTCGTGCATCCGACCCTGCACACAGCGTAGATCACACTTCTCGCATTTCAGCCCGCACAACTGCACGCTACCCCTCAACTCCACAGTGGCACCCTCAAAATGATGTTTCAGGTCATCGATACATGCATGGCTACTGCCACCGCTTGCTGGTTTGAATCGTGCCAGGTTTTGCTCCAGCCATTCATTTACTCTAGCAACCCGCAAGGCCGCGATGTTCTCGAGGTGTTTTGTCAAACCTGTGAACCATTCGTCTTCCGAAATGCTTTGACGAGGCGCTCGCTCTTCCCAGGGCTTCCGTAATGTCGCCAAAATGAGTTCGTGATCTGTGGGCACTTCAACGCCATCATCAACAAAAAGATTGCTGGGTGTGTCTGGGAGTTCGATTGGCATGTCCGTGTCCAAATTCTGCGCCAATGGATTAGCACGGGAGACAAGCTCGTGGGTACGGGTTCACCTTCAGTGGCTCCCGTTCCGGGTCGATTTCTGCAAATCCATACGCGAGCGCATTAGCAAGCAGTGTCGAAAGCAGCTGTGCACGGTGGGATGCCATAGATTCTATACACCATACTCAATGTGTGTCTCCCAGTGATCATGGAACAATTAACTTACGAGACATAGAACCCCAGTCATTCGTCTGCAGGACATTCCCGAATCAGAATCATTCATGGCACGCTTTCGTCCAAGGAATTATCTTACCTTCAACTTGGCCATCAGAGTCTTCATTAGATGCAAGAACCCCCCCGCCGAGTGGTGCGTAATTGGTTCTCTGTCCAGTCGTCGTTTCAACGCAGAAAATAGCGTATAAAATGAATTTGATTCGATTACCGGCCTGCGCAAGAGTGTTAGTAGTTGGATTTGCCATACCTACCCGCGTTACCATGGTATGATGTTGAGTTTCCCCGCATGAAGCCGAGAAATGAAATTCGATTCTTTCTCGTCCTTGACGATCCTCTGAAACTTGAGAGAGAACCTTGGAATGGAAAACCATATCCATCATGAACTCGTATAAAAGCACGACGGGCAGCCGCCACTCACTCTTTGGTGATCTCGGCCTTGTCCGACTCGACCACATCCTACATTGAAGGAACGCCTAAGAAACATGATGCAGTGAGGAGCCCGACGAACGTGCCTTGATACTGATGACCAAGGTCGACTTGAATGGTGACGGGTTGGCCTTCGGGTCCAGTGTTGTTGAGCTTGATTGGAAAGACTTGAATAGCTCCGTAATATCTCGACTGAGCACAAAGTTGTTGCGGAACAATACCTGGAATAAAAGATTCTTGAGTCAGGGGTACTGCAACCCTACGTTACTTACCAAGTTAGATATCGCGGTGTTGAATAAAACGAGCAGCGTGTCTTCTTGGGTGGAGCGTTCTACACTATGTACGCCTATGGATATACATGAAAGATATCCCAGTGCGAAATATAAATGACGTTTGCATACCTTCGAAATCGAGTGCGACAATTAATCCGTCCTTTGTAGGCGCGGCTGACATCCATACGCCCTCTGTTGTTCGCATGGCAGACCCAGCAAACGACGTATCAACGAGGTGATTCAAAGCGAAGCTCTTGCCGACCGACTGTTCACCCATCGAAGTCACCACTCTGACGGGCTGTTATGAACAATTAACGAATAGGATTTTGTGAGCAACAGAGAGCGTACGCACCTTTGATGCCATATAGGACTGAAACACGGACTCATACCAACCAAAGGACAGGCTGTCAACGATGCTGTTTACTTCTGCACCTAACAGCGATTTCTCCAGCTCGGGAGAGTACACGCCATCTTTTAGAGGCACGAATTGATTCTCCTTCGCTACCGCAAGGTGAATCGGAATCAAGCAAAGGAGATCAACAAGCCATTCGCCCGCGCGACAAGCAGGGATACTCCAAAGACGACCACGGGGGTTCTGGTGCCCAACACCCCCGCACAATTCGGCAGCGAAAACAGAAAACGCTACTGAAGAGATCTGAATGGAGTTGAGTATATTCCCCGTTGGCTTCTTCGTCTCTTTCTCGAACTTGTGGATCATCTTCTGAAAATATGGCTCAAACCGCGTACAGTCACGATCTGTGACGAACGCGAGCATCCGCGCACTCCGAAGGCTCGACGAAGAGATTGTTTCGCGCTGTACTGCGGGCAAGACGGGGAAACGGGTCCAGACATCGGCGTGACAATCGATAAGGCAGTTGTGTGCGGTCCTAGGTTCAAACCCTGCACCGTGTTGTCCAAAGGAACCCCCGCCCTTTGGCTGGAACGTAAACTCAGTCTCTTTACAGGTGATGTCCAGTGCGCACGATTTGCACGTATGCTCCTCGAAGTCGAGCGTCACCACTTGGACCGCGTTTCGGCTGACCAACGACGTGATGATAAACCCATTCTCGACGGGGATTGGGCCCAGGTCAAGAGGAATTCCTTCCGTGGAGCCAAAGGTGCTCCAGTGATACGCCGTCACGACCAGGCCACTTTGCTGGGTCTGTGCGACTAGCAGACAGGAACCATCAGGTGTCGAGTTCACACTGTAAGGAACCTGATCAAGCTGTAACGTAGCAGGTCTTGTCCATCATCAGCCATGCACTTGTGAAAGCGTAAGGAGGACAGACGAACCGAAACTGGAGCGTTACCAAAGAGAATACTCTCGCTTGCCCTTGTGAATCGACCAGGAGCAGTTCTTCGCTCCCGCTCACAAAACAGGCGTGACAAATAGACACGTCCTCGCTGTACCACGTACCAAAGCTCCTTGCACTTGTCTGGAAGCGTGTGTTATCAAACACAAGAGTGTACAGTAGTAACTGTGACAGTGTAAGAGAGAGAACCATACGGTAGGATGGGTCATACCTTGTCTGATGACACGACAGCCAGCATTTTCTTTGACTCGTCGTACGCCAACAGAAATTTTTCTCCTATTTTTTCACGATTGACTCACTTTGCGCGGCCTTGTGCAATAGCACCATCCATAGCTGCCAGTCTCTCCAAGTAGACACCCAAATTTCCCTCACTGTCGGCAACAACCAACAACAGTTTCTCTCCCTCAAGCAATTGTACGCGTCTGTCAGAAGTAAAGGGAGGACTTAGCTAGAATATAGTCAAATCGAGACGCTAGAGACGCACACAATAGAGTGGCCCATTGGCAACGCAAACTTATGGGTGAACTTGAAGCGCGGTGTGGGGATTGCCTTTGGGTTCAGTTGTAATTCATGCTGATCTTGTGTCCTCAACTCCATTAGATGGACTGTGTAGATTGCCATTGGGTCTTGTTGTGACGATCGCACCCCCCAGATTCGATAGGACAAAGGACCTACCACAATTTAGCGAAGATGATAAAAGAGTTAGCGCAACTACAACTCACCATACTCCTGACCTTCCTTTGTTGCGTGTTCAACGTGCAAAGCATGTCTGTGTACAAGAACGTCAGTTTCAGTCCAAAAGAACGGCCTGAAGACGCACGGGGTTGCAGTCTGTGCAGACAAGACATTGACGCCCTTGATCAAATCTGCCCTCAGCCTGTCCCTGTGCTCATGCTCGATCCGTTCCCTACACTCGTCTGCCCGTATCTTTTGCACTTCAGACACGAGGTTCGCTAGCCTCTCCGCGATGCGGGACTCCAGATATGCAAACGCCTTCTGTCTTGCCCGGTTCGCCAGATCCTTGAACTGCGAAAACTGTTTCGCGTATTCCTCCTCGTCCTGCCCGATCCGACCCAAAAACTGAGCATCTGAGACTTGCCCTGCCGCCAACGTCGCACTGCGAACGAGATCCTCCACTTTTCTTTCATTGCTCTGTAGCCCAATGAGCTCGAGTCCCTGCTCGAAAAGCCCGCTGGGCCCTTTGGCTTCAACCCCACCCTCCAGCACGGCTTTCAAGAGATCTCGACAAGTCTGCTTGTCCAATCCGAGGTTGTTTTTTCTCAGGAGATGATCCAACTCCTTAAATACGCAAATACGATTCTTCGCACTCCGAAGTCACCGTCGGAGATATTCCGAAAGTCCTCGAAATCCCGACGCGCCTTTGGATATGAAGTCAACAGCTTGGAGGGGGGTCCTGAGGCAAAAAGAATGAGCACGTAGTCGTTAAAAAGAACCGCCACGTACCTGGCTTTTCACCGGACCACCCTTTGCCATCCTCGGGATGGACGAACGCCTCTCGAGGGAAATATCTACCATTCGGCATATGATCACATGGTCGACACAAGCCAAAGTGCTTTATACTCACGGATATAACCCGAGTACGTGATTTAGAATCACTTTAAACAGTGACTTTTCTAACTCTGGCGCCTCCGCCCGCAATTTTCCTACCTCCTCGTCGACCTCAGTCTGAACACTTGTATCAGACTTGTCCCGGATAGCGGTAAGTTTATCTTCCCATTCCCCGCAGCGACGCGGGAATCTCTTCTTGAGCCCAGAACGAAGCAAGATCTCCAAGGCTTTGTAGTCCAAGTTGTCACTCAGCTCAAGGCGGTCGGATGCCCTGCCAATCCGGCAAGATGAATCAAAAGCACAATCGCCATGAACAAAGTCACTCACAAATAGTTCTCGAGTAGCAGAGGCGTGATAGTACGTTTCTCAAGTACATCTTGTTTCATTCGACCCTCTTGGTATCCTGCCGTCATAAACCCTTGTGTGGTCTCACCAAAGAGTAAGAACGGCGCCTTCGTGATAGGGTCCGTTGGGTCTGGATCCTTAACCGGCACCTCCGGAAGCACGATCCACCTCGACATGGCCTGAGAATGTGATACAATGCGCCGGTTCCGTCAACCATGACGATCAGGCAGACAAAGTACTGACCTTGAAGCCCTCGCGAACAGTCACTGACTCCTCCTGCTGGTTGGTCTCCGCAACTTCAAATGCGCAGATCTGGTCTGTACCGTCCTGGTCTAAGTCGGAAAGCTGGTCGACATCTGCATTCTTGTCATCGTCCGCGCTCCAGAGGAGAGTTTGCGCATGCTTAGAGGAGATGAGGGACACCAGTTGATCACACATTTTTGTGAGGTATCTACCCAGAATGGGTTCAGACCTAAACACCTCAAACCAAATGGATTTCGACGAACCTCATGAATGTGATACGATTGCGACGAACGGAGGATGATGATGAATCATCCCAAGTTGTTTCCTCGGGCCAATAGAGAACAAATATCCGGTGAGAGACTCCGGTCTGCCCCTGTGGTGTGACGATGTACAAGCCTGAGCGAAGAGTGGGTTGGGTGCGTGTTTGTGAATCTGAGTCAACAAGGAGCTGTGCCGCGCTGACAAAAAATTCAATGAAGCGTTAGCAGTATGTCGTTTGTCAACGAGTAGCGCCAGAGTGTGACATACATGACATCATTGATTGCGCCGAGCTCCAAAAGAAACCGCACAATTTCTTCTTTGCTTCCATAGACGCCGACCGGTTTGATGTCAAACTTGTCCAGGGCCTTGAAATCGACTTTTGTCATGGACGTATACGCACCGGGGCAAACACTGTTGATGAACGCCTCCAGAGAACTTTGGGATACGATAATCTTATCGACTGTAGTGATATCAATGATCGGCGCGAGTGCGCCAGGGTGGGTGAGTGCTCACCGAGACCACCAGCACTGCTCTGTTCAGAGAAAAGGTCGAGAACACGATACATGCCCTTGATAGAGTAGGCCAAGTCCAAGTCATCGCGTTGAACAGGCGGCGTATCTTTGTTTGTCTGCAAATCCGAGGCCCAACCTGAGGTCATCTCACCGGGAGCAGAATGAAAACGAACCTGATCGTCAGGGTTGTCCCCGGTGGCCTGGTATAAAATCTCTTCGTCATCCTCGTCTGCGAGAAGTGTCAATAGAAATGGATGGAGAAGGGATTGGTTCAGGATTACCAGGTGGCGGGTCTAGGCTACTCGGGCTAGAGGCACCACCTCAGTCACAGCAACGCCTCGAACGAGCTAGAGTAACCTTGTGCCTTTCGTCTATCCCCGTCTCTCCTGCGACGAGGACCGGGACCAGGGCTGTCACTAGAACGGTTGGGAGATGGATCCATTGCGGGTGGTACAGACGACTCGGGATGGTCTTAAAAGTGGGAAACCACGAGGTAGTAGGTCGTGGGGCTGTGATGAAAAGAGAGACGCACACTGTGGCACATCACAAGCCAGGAACTTCTTGGAGTCCATATCAAATGTGACGATCGAGGAATGCATCACTGTGGGTTAGGGTGTTCAATGCTCAGACTGGATGAAGTGCTGATACCGCCGTCCCTTGCCTTTGCTTTGACTGGTTGCACAACACCCACTTCAGTCAGGAAATAGGTGAAAGACCTGACTCCTGAATACAGAATCCCTGTGTCATGAAGGCATACCGTCACTCAACAGAAGTGTCTGCATTTGAGTTCGAGAACGGTCAGAGACATGCTACATAACACTGCATGCATTGAATTCAACGTGCATCAGCGCGTCCAGTGGCCATTCAGGAACTTATCGGACAGCTCCACGGAAGACGATGTCGTCATGCATGCATGCATGCATGATAAGAGAGATGGATTGTGATGTGTACATCCGATGTAAAAGGCTGTCTTGTGACAAGGGTGAATGGTCCTATCGTCCAGGGGCTTATCATTCCAAAGAATTCGTTATCGGACCATCAATCTCTCAGCCTCGTGGATGCCAGCTTGCGCACAGCAGGTGCGCAGTTCCAACTTCTTGTGGCGCTCACCCCCAGCGGTCGCTCCGTCACTTGGGCCCTATTAGACTCCACAAGCTGATAGTAACGGCGCACACGAGACGCGTTGCCAGTCGTTGTCCCAGCCTTGAGGACTAGACAGGCTGAGTACTTGGCCTTTGCCCTCAGTTTCCTGATGCTCAATGTGAGCGAATCGCGGTCAGACCCCGTCCTAATGAAAGTGGTCAAGACTACTGGACCTCAATCGTGTCGATGTCATCGATCAAGTCGGTCAACGGCACCTCGTCACGCATCTGAACCATGATCAAACTGTCCGCTGCGACCCGCCTATAGTCCACCCAAGAGACCTTTTCAAACAAGAGCGCTCCAAACGGCTGCTTCAGCCGGGCCACCAACCGAAGCGCGCCCGTCGTCTTGTCCAATCCGACGGTACCGCGTGTATACTCTTGATCGAGCAACGGGCGGACCCAGGGATGAACCAGGCAGTGTTCGTTGTCGATAGCCAGGTTGCTCATCGTCGTGATCTTGATGTTTCCAAACGCCGTCGAAGTCGCGTGGTAGACACGGAAGTTTGATTTGGTATCTGGTCCCAGGGCTTGGACAATGTTCGTGATGCGAAAAGCGATACCAGGAAGTCGTAGCCGGCGAGACACCATAGTGGCGGACGGAAGTGTGTACAGACGGTCATAGAGTGTCGTGGCGAGGGAAGGGTCAGGTAGGGACGAATGCAATGTCGCCACCTTTGAGTCTAGCTCGGATGTCTCCATGTGTGGAATGTGAGGCGGCACGAGCGGATTGTATACGGTAAGATTCATGGGCAGACAACTGTTGTAGTCGTTCGCGGTCCCGGTCCAGGCAAGAATAGTTGCATTTCCAGACCCCGTCAAAACGTACTCCAGGAGTCTGCCCACCGCACGCGTGCCTTCGCCATACACAACTGGCATGGAGGCACCGAGGATGCCGAGCAGGGAATATGCAATGTCTTCTACAAGCGTCGTTTCGCGCATCGACGCCAGATACAGCTTTTCCCGTACCCTGTCAAGTCCAGGTCGAAGAACGGCCACCTGCTCTGCGGAGACGAGTGGTACCTCCATCGCCCTCAGGATGATGGGCGAGTCTTTGTGATTGTCGAGCGTCAACCCGAGGTAGGGTTTCCAGTCCTCCGTATAAAACCGGACCCTCTCAGCAGCCACGTACTCTTGGTAGGTCCATACCCTGGTATTCCAGATGCTCCGTTCTAGACCATCAAGTTCCTCGGACAGCGATGAGACACCGACAAGGTGAATAATCGTGAGGGATGAACCACGATACCATGCGAACATGGCTACGAGCGACTCTTGCAGCACCACGTTATTCTCTTTGTCGATGCAACACGTGTCACTCCAGGCCCACCGGAACCTGAATGAACGAACGAGCGAGCAGAACCCCCACCACCACGATGTTCGCCCCATCTGGTGACACATCCACCGAATTCACGGATTTCTCCCCCGTTTCAAAGTCCTTTATCTCTCCACTGCGCGCATCCCAGACGACAACTCTGCCCCTGTTCGTCCCAGCCACGATCCGTTTACCGTCCCGCGCGGCCGCGATGCTGTCCACAACACTGCCTGCATCCATGGATACCTCCACTTCTCTCCCATCTTTTACTTTGCCAGCACCGAACCTTGCCGTTTTCATGCCCGCTCGCAATGCGTTCCCCATCAGCGAGAAACACCACGGACGATGCCGCACTTTTCACGACAATGGGCCGGATCGGGGTCATTTCTGAAGTTCTCTGGTCAATCTTGTGAGCGTTTCCGCTCCTACTGAGCACTGTACTTACCACTATCCTGAAGGCGAGGTGGTAGGGTGGCAGAAAGAAGACAAAGGCGTGGCGCACAGGAAGCCGTCTTTGGTACGCACAGCAATCTCCTGTGTCCTCGGCGTAGATCGTTTTTAACCCATTCCACCAATGCAGCAGCACCTGACCCTCAATCTCAACACGTCCGACGAAAAGACACCGTGCCGAGGGGCACGAGGGTTCATCATGTCCGGCAACACTGGTAGGTTCGCTTGGTAAGTTTCGTACGAGAGCCACCACTGGGCTCTACACCGTCGTTGAATATCAAGCACGCGTCCATGATGAGTCAACTTTCCGTCCGACGCTACCTCAACCGCTCTTCATGGGTTAACCTACCTGTGTAGGTCGCATGACAGCGTCCCAGGACCGGTCCGAAGACGTGTGGCAACACCCCGACAGCGTCCAGAGCACACTGATCAGCCATGTCGTTCTGTGCACAAGGTATATTGGGGGGATGTGGCTTCTCAGCTATGCACAGGGGGAATAGACGTTTCATTTGGTGGGTAAGAATCAGACTGCCTACTCCACGGCAGCGTCGACCATCACGCCAGGATGCCTGATACTGAGCACGCCCCCTCGCTTGAGGGTGCGCGACTGCCACCCCGACTGCTTGCAAGCAAACTGACGTCCATCCCTCGGCACTCAACGGAACGTGGGAAGGAGGCAAGACGCAGTAAGAAGGTTTACCGCTGGCGTGTTCAACGTCTATTTTGACCGTACCCATGAGATGACTACCCGGCCAGACATGACGCCAAAGGACTACGTACTTGCGCACATGGCATCACTGTGCACCTGTTATCAAAAAAATACAAGGGCGAAAAACATACCATTTTGCAAAATCTGTTTGCTCTTCTTTCGAATTCGGACTACACTATGACAGCCGACGATCCACCTACCACATCATTGAAGCTCGTACATTGCAGGGCCTCCTTCGGGCCATAAATACGACAAAAGCAAATGCAGTACATCAATGCATCAACGCCCCTCTTGGTTTTCGCAACGACTCTGCGATGCCCAGGAATGTCTCGGCGAGTTGGACCTGGTGTGGGGGGTCAGGTGATTGGTCAATCATAATACACAACAAACAAGCGCGTGCACCGCGTCGATCGCTTGCGTATAGAACGATAGAACAGTCCCGCCGGTAGGCACCAGTGGATCCACCGGGGCCTTGTTCTGCACGTCACGCGCGATGTCGGCCATGCGGCGCAAGAACGTCGACGAGCCATTTGGGCCGAACGACACAGCATGAAACGAGACGGCTTTTCTGCAGTTGCACAAATATACACGTCAGCCCAAACTATTGTGCAGCGAGGAAACAATAATGTTTACCCGAGTCGGACGGCCGTGCGGCACAAATTACACAGTCGTGAATACTACAGTCTCTGTCTGACAAAAATATGACGACCGGGTATCTGTTTCAAGAGGGGTTACTTTGCTAAGAGGATAAACGAAGTAAACGTTACCTTTCAGCGCTCCAGTTCCGTTCCATGACCCGTTGCACTACTTGAAGTGCGAGAGCGAAATTGGTACCGCCGCTCTCACGAATGCGGAGTAGAACATTCAACAGCTGATTTGGTGTGCTCGTGAGGTCATTCTCTATTGGTGTTTTAGTGGAGGAATGAAACAAGATCACGCTGTATGCGTCCCGTCGCACAGCGTTCGAGTTTGCAATTGCCGTCGCACGTGCTACCCAGAAACTGTGCAACGACGAGAGAACAGCGCCATAACGATTGTTTGCAGAAGCACTGATCCGGGCAGTTGAGGGCGTGTTTTGGAGTGGCTTACGATCACTTGACGTCATTGAGCCAGATCTATGTAAGTCAGAAAGATGGTGAATAAATCTGCCTTAAACGAGCAAAGATCAAAACGCACTGATCTACGACAAAGATCCTACGGAGATTGATTTAGGTTAACATTCAATGCTGCAGCCTGAATATAAACAAATGGACCCACACATGGAAGGCCTGTTGCATCACTACTGGGTTCCTGCATGTGAACTGATGCCCACCCTGCGAGATGTAACCAATCGCGGAGGCGGCGTTGACATTCAACGGGGCGTGGAAAAGAGGTAGGACACAGTAAGAAGGTATGGCTGCACCACTGCTTGTAGCCGTGTGTTCAGGGCCTATGTAACCTATAAGACAACTACCCAGGTTAGAAAACCACCTAGGGATATGCATACCTGCGCACATGGCGTCACTGTCAACCGTCGGTCGTCGTCCACACGAAGAAATTTTGAGGGCGAAGACATACCATTTCGCAAAATTCATTTGTTCTTCTCTCGAGTATGGATCCCTGAAACCTGTACCGAGTTCACATCATCGGACGACGCGAATGCACAAAAACATCACTCACCGCTTCGCTTCCAGAATAAATTGTGCGTGATTACATCTTTTGGTCGATCTGGATTGGGTTCTAGTTTCTCCGTGAGGTGTTGTAGCCCCTGATTTCCAACACACGCCGATGCGTCATCGGCGCGACAGTAGTCGATGTGGACATGCCGCCCCATCGCCGAGCAGACTAGGCTACACATCATAGGTACGCCCTCATCGTTGGTAGGGAACTTTCGCCCTGCAATTTCCGGAGGTACGTCGTCTGGTCCGTCTATAGTCCAGCGGGTACCTGACATGATCCCATGGCGAGTTTCATGCTCTCGCTGTGGATGACCTTTGAGCAAGTTATTAGTGTTTGAATCCCGTGCTTACGTGCGAAACGCACCCAAAGGTAGCATACAAAAATAACCACAGTAGGGGCACCTAAACATAATAAGACAAAGAAACACGCAAAGAGAAAATCAAGTACTTTGCATCGCAGAAATAGACGATTCTCTTGTCCGAACTGTGGCTGTGGGGTCCCGCGTGTGCTAGGGCACCAGGCGGGATCGGTTTGATGCACCTCAAGCGTTTCGCGACCATCAAACCATGCACCACCATCAGCTTCAAGCAACCACAGGGATCTCGAACGAACCTTGAGAATACTGCAAGAACAATGAACGTCAGAATAAAGATCCCTCACTAGAACACCAACCTTGGTATACTGGAATGTCTCGTTTTTACCAGTGAACGTCGCCTCCGTCGAGCACGGTGCCGTTTCGATCTCGCATATTCCCGGGGCAGCACACCTGGCAGAACACAGATGTTCTTGTCTGCAGTGCCTCAATGCGGTAACTCACCCACGACGAAATGGCATACATACCCGCAAAGATGGACCGCATCAGAGTCGAGGCCATGCATATGGTCTTGGGTCCCACACAGGCGTTTACACAGCTGACACGGAATCGAGCAGAACCGTGCGTCGCATCGATGAACGGGATGAGCGACGTCACTTCAACCACGATGAGCATATGCAAAACAACACGGGAAAGGAGACCACCTAGGAAGACAGCATGTTCCGGGACACGAGTATACGTCCCCGTCCTTGAGCTGCACGCCGGATAGATCACATGGCTACCACGCGTGACGAGTATGCACGAGTGTCCAAAGGTAGTAAAAATCGGCTCACCTTGCCGCAAGCATGAGCAGGGGCCGCGCAGAGATGCTCCTCGCCAGAGTGATCGACCAACTGTTGTGATCAGCGTCAACGAAACGTCTACATACCTCAATCGGAAGAGCATACTTTGGCACACGCGTCCAAGCAACCATGCCTCCCGGAAAGCTGGCATGATTTGCCACACAAATGCTGGTTCGTACTGCATCTATGATGGAAGGTGAGTCACCATACGTCCGACCATAATAAATTACATACTTGTGCTTCCCCACGTGTCCCGCACTTTTACGACAAGATCAGCATCCGAGCATACAGCATCCAAGTGGATGCCGCTCACCTCGTTGTACATGGCCGACGCGCATCCGGCTCGAGTGCCAGGCAAAGGTCACATGCATGCACACACAAGTGATCAGACTGACAGTCGTGCGCACCTTCGTGCGCCTGGCTCAGCACACACCGCAGATGACACTCCGCACACGCCAACCCGCACAATCGCACGCTAGCCCTCACCGCCACAGCCAGACGCTCAAACAGACGCTCCAGATCATCGATGCACGCATGCCTCCGGAACCGCGCCAGGTTCTGCTCCAACCACGCCTTGACGTGGGCCGTCCGCAGGTCTACGATGTTGTCGAGATGGTGCGTCAGACCCGCGATCCACTCGTCTTCTGACATGTTCTGACGGGATCCATGGCTTTCCCAAGACGTCCGTAGTGCCGCCAACACGCGTTTGCGAGCCCCAGGTTCACCGTCGCCCCTGTCAACGAAAAGTGGGTAAGGTGTGTCTGGTAACTCGATCGGCATGTTGGTGTCCACGTTCTGCATCAAACGAGTTAGCGCGTGAAATAGATTTGGAGGCGCATATTCACCCTCAGAGGCTCGGGCTTTGGACCGATTTCTGCACACCCATACGCAAGCGCATTGGGAAGTAGGCTCGAAATCAACTGTGCACGGTAAGACGCTATGGCAGGGTAGAGTTCTACTGGCCGAGTTAGTCAATATGACTACTGATACTCACAAAATAGCCTACCGCGAACACACGTGTCGGAAGGTTCTTCGAGTACCGATAACATTGCATCAAAGGCCACAACCGCTTCTGCATGGCGTTTCGCCACATGTATCGTGACGTGTTGTTGTTTACAGTCCAGCTAAGTTTGTTGGTTGAGTTGAATCGCCTCCGATACCGCGTTACGAGGATTGACCACGAATAAAACTTACCATATCATCCTTTAGCACTTTCTCCACGCGAACCGGAACAGATCCACAGTGTTCGTCGGCTTCATTGTAGTTTCGAGAGTCTATAGCAGCATCGACAAGTTTCCCCAACTTCTCTTTGCATCGCCGTCGGAAATCTGCATCAGAAATTCAAAAAATCGTGGATGGAAGTGTCTGAGTCCACTGACCATGCGCCCACTGCGATCGTTCCTCGCTTTGAACCCTCTCCCGAGTAGATTCGCTCTGAACCGGTTGAACGCACCCAGCGACTTCTATAAGTCGGTCGTTCCTTCGGAACGCCTCGCAAAGCGCGCGGTCGATGACGGTTCTCGGAAGCTTGAGCTGAAAAAGAAGGCATATACCGGCACCAATGATGAGGGTATCATACAAAGCGCACCTTTTCGGTGTCATCCTCTGCTCCGCCCTTCGATACGTGGAGCATTGCCCACTTGGTGAATAGATCATGCGGACTCGATGGGTCGAGGGAGAGCGCGGTGGCATAGGCGTCAAGCGCCTTGGATACTGCTTCGTCCCCAATTTTTTTCCAGCGCGACGGCGCATTTAGTCGTAAAACCTAGGAGTAATGATTAGTTACCATTCGCTCGTCGATGATGACAGAACTTGCCAGAGAACCAGTTCACGATATTCGAACCTGATGTTATCTTCCTTGGTGATATTGAGCGCAGACTTTGCGGCATCAAGCACGTGACCATCAGCATACAGGGCTTCGCATTGATGTTTCTGTCTGTGGGCGCGAAGCATCCTTTCCGCCTTCTGTTGGGAATTAGCAAGTTCGGCGCAGAGTTCTTCGTCAGCTTTCTTCAGATCTACTGAAGAACGCAGATAACCAAAAAACCGTCAGGTCAGGATTGGACAAAGTACACACCCGAGTTGGTGTCCTCTCCCATAGAGCGTGGACTTCGTGGCTCGATGATTCTTTTCGAGCCAACCTCCTGCTTGGCGGTCCGTCGAAAGCTGGCGAGCTGAACACAGAGCTTCGTAATTGTATTCTTGATGTCTGTTTTGGTACTCGCAAAGTCTGCCCTGGTCTGTTTTCGTCTCAGCGAATGAGGGAGATTGGGAATCCAGCTCAAGGTATCAAAATTCCACGCACCTGTACATCAATATACGGAGTGACGAGGACATCCAGCAGGTCCCGTAGTGCGATCTCCGAGCTTCCGGCAACTACCAGGTCGTAGTTTGGAGAGATGGCTATGCAATCAACAGGACCAGGTGGTGGATGACAAAGCCGATTTGCTGATGTGTACAAGTGTCCCAGAATGAGACAGATGAATTGGCGCTGGCTACGATGAATGAGGCGCAACTTGACAAAGCGATGCAAGTGGGATTATCGGTACTGTGAATCAGCCACTTGGAGAGCGTTACTTGGGAGTGTGCATCCAGACAGTACACATTGCCGTCAGACGACAAGACAAAGAGCTGTTTGCTGTCGCCGGACCAGGCGACGGAGCGGGGGGAGATTGGAACGCGACCGAGGACGTCGCCACTCTGGCTGTCGACAAGCACAAGACCAAAACTTTGCTCGTCCTCAGGAGACTCCCAGTCAGCATTACAGACGAAGAGACGGCCGTCAGTTGAAAACTTGACCGTGTGAACGGGGTAGTTGTATATCTGCCCGTGGAGCCATTCGCCGTCGGAAAGTGACCAGACATCGATCGTCTTTTCGTCTGATGCAGTTGCGATTTTCGCCGCATCCGGTGACACGTCCACCGCATTCACGGCTTGCTCGCAGGCTGTGAATTCGATGGTCTGTTGTTGGCTCTCCGCATCCCAGACGATGACGTGGCCGCTTTCCGTCCCAGCAATGATCCATTTGCCATCTCGAGAGATTGCGATGCTGCGAACAACACTCTTCGCATCCAAGGGTATCCTCACTTCTTTGCCATCTTCCACTTGCCACTCTCGAATCATCCCGTCCTCATCTCCGCCGGTGAATTGCCGTCCATCGGGAAAGAACACGATAGTCATTACCCTACTTTGAACAGCGATTTTGATTGATATCTCCTCGCTTTTCTGAACAAAAGTAGATTGAGAGTCGACGTGTCAAATTGAAGATACGCTTACCTGATCAACAACGTATGGGGCAGAAAGCACATGACAGAGATCCCACAATGCAATAGTCGAGTCTCCGGTAATCACAAGGGTGTGGTTTAAGGAAATAGCCATGCAGTCTACAGGAGTAGGATGGCGGAGCCGATTTGCTGGTGGGTAGAGGTGTCCCAGAACGACACCGAAAAGCTGGCACTGGTGGCGATAAATGCGCCATTGTTCGACATGGAGATACACGTGGGTCTATCAGGACTGTGAATTGACCACTTGTAAAGCGTCGTCTGGGAGGATACATCGAAACAGTGTATGTTGGCGTCAGAAGACAATGCGAAGAGTTGCTTGTTGTCGATGGCCCAGACGACAGACAGGGCGGGGACTTCGATGCTGCCGAGGGGGTGACTGTCGAAGATGGGAAGAGTCTCTGACCCGTCACATGCAAAGGCGAGGAAGCGGCCGTTTGGTGAAAACTTGACAGCGTAAAACGTCTTTTTGGTTTTCTTGAAATCTTTGCCAAACAGCCTTTTGCCCTGTGGCAGTGCCCAGAGTCTCGCCACTTTGTCGTCCAACGTCGCCATGGTTCTCTTGCGGGGCCACGCGGTGCCAAAAGCAAGCTGTCGCTCACGGTTTGCGGCGCGGGCATAGCTGGGAGTGGTGTTGACCGGACGACTCCTAAGGTTGCTTTGAGCATGCCGGGCATCTGTTCCGCCGAACCACTGGCGCTCGGCAGTAGGTTCGTGGGGTGAGGCGCACCCGGGGCTATGCGAATGTTAGCCCGCCTTGTTTTGGGCCGCAGCTGCTTTGGGATGCATGCGGCGGGGTGGTTGAGGCCAACCCCCCGCTTTATTAACACGGCTTAGCAGTCGATGCGGACTAGGTGGGTTTTGAGTTGCTTGGTCGGCTGGTTCTGTCAGGCCACCGCACGCCTTTGGTCACCGCTCGAAAGCATCCGGGTGCCGGGAAACCCAGCAAACTGACCGGGGTCTACTTGCCATCGGGCGCGCAATTCCTTCGGCCCAAAAAGTCTGAGAGGCCGCGTCGAGCAGGTCCGAGTCCAGCAATGCCTTCATGCCCGGGGTATCAAGCAGGTCGGTTTATGCAAACCAACATTTCCTTTGTTCATTTATGCCGTGCTCTATTTCTATCACCGGGGCCTGCGCCAAGCAGCATGACTGGTGTGACGTTACGGCTTTAAGTAAACGCCCTAACAACGGGGGGTGGGGCTTTGTGGTGTGGGTCACGCTAGCAGACTCGGTCCAGGTCTGGTGCCTCTTGGCTTTGGTTGGGGTTGACATCAGGACGTGGTCGATTTCGCCACCACCCAAACCCCCTCCCTATGCTTGAAGAACACCAGCGGCGCCGCTGGAAATCATCGTCTGGTACCCCAACATCGCATCGCAACAAGTCGTCCGACGCCCCTTGTAGAGAACCCGGCAATGGCGGTGGTCCGTCCGCATGAGCGCCGCCTCAGGACCTGCCTTGTGCTTTTTCTGGCCCCTCTTCAACCCCACGCGCCAAACCTCACATGGGAACGTCACCGGAGGTACCCAACGCCTCACCGAGTTGGGTCAGGTTTCGCGAGTCGAGATCCGTGGTCGCGCGACTCTCTTCGTCGATGTAGTGTGGCAGTGGGACCGGTGTGGTGGTCGGGCAAGAGGGCGTGTGCAGTATGTGCGGTGTTGGGGGATCCTGGCGACGTAGGCAGTCGTCGGCTGTCTGATGGCGTAGTCCTCAGAGTTGATCCACCGCCCGCACGCCTTCCGGGTTCCCAGGGTGTGCCTCAGGCCGTACCCCTTCCACCGGGCCAGTCGGAGGGCGTGGGTGGCGTTGGGAGTCCGCACATAGCAGCAGGTCGTAGGGTCGGCTGTCGTAGGTGGCAAGTGTCCATCCACCCGCACGCCCTCCGGTTTCCCTGCTGGCCTCCCAGGGCCTGTCCCAGCCTCCCCTACTCCAGTAGTACTGGATGCCATGCGGGAGCACTTACTCAGCTCATCCGCGGGTGACTAACGGGCGTGTTGTCGAGCCATACGCGTAGTTGCGCGCAGAGCCTTTGACGTCGAACCACGCCGGTTCAGTCCTCTGTGAAACGGGCTGGCTGACCGGTGTATTTGCATTACAGTGCATGCGTGTGATCTGACCAGATACAGCCTGGGAAGGGAAACCGGTGATGATTGACGGTCTCGGGATGCGAAATCAAGGGGCGCGTTTTGCTAGGACGTAGCGCGAGTGAGGTAAAATGAACGGTTGGTGACGAGGATGCTTACTCAGAAGCACTTCTGCAGTATGCTGCTGCTCACCATCGCAAAAACTTTCTGGGGGTTTGACGAAGCAGGCTACAACCTGTCAGGACGGAGAGGCCGGCATGATGCTAGATGCGTGCGCGATGGCTACGACGTACTCTGTTGCGAGCAGTGGGGTTTGCGGCGGTCCCACTTTCAAATCGGTCGTACCATGGTGTCACTTAATTAAGTAAGCCACGAGGGGGAGGAGAACATACTTGAAAGTGCGTCCGGCCACGCATGTAGGCTTGGTATAGGCCTGGCATTAGCTGTTGATCCCCAAGACTCGAAGTAAATGGTAGTCCGATGCAGTGAGCGTTTGAAGAGAGCTGAAGAAAAACGGTGGACTTGCTCGAAGATCCTGGCAGCAGGCTGTGGCAGTGCCACAACGGCTAGCAAAAGGGGTGGCCTTTTCCGTTAGCCTCAAGCACCAGCGCCTCCGTTTTGGCCTTTGAGTCATTGCAAGCATCACTGAATGGGTTTTCCTGGGGGGTGACCGTTCATCCAGGCTCACAACGTCCTTCCCGTCGAATGTCACACTTACCACGCAAGTGGTGTACACAAACTTTCGTACGCCAGCCGCTACAGCGGCGTTTATTACGGCCTGCGTGCCGTTGACGTTAAAATTTGTAGTAGCGGCAGTCAACGATGGGCCTGCGAAGATAATGAAGGTAACGCTAGGAATCTGTTTTCCAAAACCTTAACCAGCGGGCATAGGATGTTGGCGAGCATCGGTCCCTGGGGTGATTTAGCGGCGGAAGTTTTGTCCCATACCCCCATTTTGTTGCTGCCTTTCAGATCTGTTGTTGATTTTACCCGAAATACAAGTTGGTGTCAATCCGCGGTCACATCGGCACTTGGCTGGCCGCCACGGCCAGCAAACTGTAGACCCTTGCATGATCCGGGCCCGTCACCAACCGCCCAAGGCATGCACGGATGTAATGAGGGGATCCGGCCCCCCTGCGCGGTCTCGATCTCAAGATCTGAAAAAAGGAAGCAATCTTTTCCGGCATTTTACAAGGTTACCCCATTGGAGCCTAGTGGTAGCATATGCTGGTAGATCACTTTCATTTTCAGAACCCTTTCTTCGGCCCACTAATGCCCTCGCTTTCCATCAGCACCGCTCTCCTGGTGATGGGAGGTTATGACGGCCTCCCATGGACGAGCCACACCTGGCAAGGCCACACAAAAGTATTGGGCGTACCTTGGGACACCCAGCCCGAAGCAGCTCCCGATTCCCCGTCTCCCCACATTCGAACCTGGACGAACCGTGTAGCAGACGGTGTAAAGACGTACGCTAGGAATCTCTGGGCAGTTTCAGACGCCACTGAGCAGACCCAATACTCTCGTGGTTTCTCTGACAACGACTGCGCAGGGCGCACGGCATGGAACAAGTTGATTCAGGAAAACTGGAACAAAAGGTGGCGCATGGGTTGTCTCATCGACGAAGTCTTTGCAGAATGCAAATGCTCTCCTTATGACGCCATGGCCCGAGCCAGGACTCGAAAGGTTGCTATCCATTTTTGTCTGTGAAACGCAGAGATATCCGCTGACTGCCCAGCTGATAATAGCT
>JBBPUG010000367.1:0-25451 GCA_038094535.1 Tubosaeta aff. alveolata
GCGTGAGACGTCGTACGGTCTCCAAGGACGGGTGGGAGACGCCGAGTTGATCCAACAGCTGGTGGTTTTCGTCAATGAGCGTCTGGGACAGGTCAGCGACGGGGGTGCAACTAAGAGTGACGGCGCACCACCAGGCTCTCCTTGCCCCCGGGCCCCGAGAGTACGTTGCTGGCTTTCTCTACAATCTTCTGGATATCATCGAGGATCTTCTCCACCCTCCCTGGGTCTTCTGCCTTTTGCTTGCCGACTTTGCCTACGAGTTCCTTTGTGTTTCGAGGGACACGTGTGTTGGTGAGTAGGAAGCGGTGTGAGGTGAACCTGTATATGTCAAATGTGGGTTGGTGAGAGCTAGGGTGGACGTGTCGTACCCCTCGATGACAACCATTCCTCCTTTCTTGCCTTCACTGGGGATGGATTTTGTATACAACAGTCCCCCACCATACACAGCAACAGAATTGTCGACGCCACTGGGATTGCCGTGCAGGATCTTTTCAGAGAGGAAGGCATAGAGGTTGACAATGTCCGCAAGGGGCCTAGCGAGTCTGTCTGATGGTTGAAGTGAAGGGCTTGAAGGAGAATCAGACGTGGGAGGAGAAATACGACCGGTGATCAACAAGAGTGCGGTGCTGGCGCATACTGAAAATGCGGCCGAAGAGCCAAGGCCAGCACCCACAGGAAGAGTGGCACGAACGGTCAAGGTAAATGACGGTCTTATGGTAGTGATTAGATCGTGCTAACACATGCATACATGAATCGTACCTGGCTGTGCTGTCAAAGTCCTTGGCGAAGATCATGTAAAGATACAAGAACGCCAGACTGGCCTGACGCGCGTGCGATCCCAGCGACTCCGGAAGCCCAACCCTGGATATTTCCTCGAGGAACTCGAGATCAAGAGGTATCTCGCTGGCTTGGGAGGCGACTGGTACGAGTGAACGAAACGAAGAGGACAAGCAAACTGGTACTCACGAGGAACAGCGTGCCAAGGAAGACTGCTTATATCCCATTGATGTTTGAACCCTCCCTTGTCTGCATCAATGTCTACAAAGTGGACACCGACTGTGGAATTTGAAGTCTCGGGATGAGGTGTGGCAACAGCATAACACCGGAGAGACACGGAAGCAGCAAGGGCTGGAACACCGTATACGACGGCATGTTCTCCGAACAAGATGACCTTGCCGGGAGACGATACGATCCATTTTTTTTCGTGCGGCTGGAGTGGAACGTTCTTTGCAGCTTGACTCTGCAACGCCAGCTTTGCAACGGCTTCGTGTATGGTGGTGCTTACGCGTTCGAGGCCCTTGAGGGTTCGACGCACGGCACCTGCATCGATGAGCGCACGCTCGAGGTCGTCAAGTAAGTCGGTCGGGTCTTCTATTCCAACACAAAGACGAATGAGGTCTTCCGGAAGACCACGTGCTGCACGAACTGCTGCAGGGATAGAGGCATGTCTAGTGACGTGAGATAAGAAACGAAGAAGAAAGAACGACGTACGACATGGCACAAGGCATACTGATCAATGAGTTGACACAACCAAAGCTGACACTGACGGACCACAGCCGTGCGCCGGCAACAATACGCTCGCTAACGTCCTTGTCACCTGTTGCAAAACTCAACACTGCGCCGTAACCGATAGAGATGCGTTCATGGATATCGCGGTTAGGATGATTGGGGAGGCCGGGGTAAAAGGTGGGAAAACCAAGAGAATAAAGGTAGTTTGCGACGAGAGCAGCGGTCTTTGATTGTTGTGTAAGGCGAAGCGAGAGCGTCTTTGTTCCACGAAGGAGGAGGAAGGCATCGAAGGGAGTAAGACCATTTCCGGTAGCATTGATAGTAAATGCGATGCTCTTGGAACGCGGGGGTCAGCGAGGGAAGGTGTTTACGGGACGGAACCCCACCTTTGCAACGTCGTCCTTGTTGCAAGTGATAACGCCGGCCATGAGGTCATGATGACCAGACAGGTATTTAGTTGCGCTGTCGTAGACAATGTCTGCACCATGTTCGAGGGGCCGCTGCAGTGCAGGGCTCATCATGGTGTTGTCTACGACGACGAGTGCGTCGGGACAGTGTTCCTTGACGTCCTTTGCTATGCCAGCGAGATCGACGATCTTGAGGAGGGGGTTAGTAGGCGACTCAAGGAGGACCATGGCAATGTTGTTCTCTGGACGGAGGAGGGGGGTCAGGGTGGAAGGGACTGTCGTGTCAACGTGGTGTACGATGACGCCCTGGTGGATGCGGAGGTACGCCAAGAGACGATTTGTGCCGCCGTAGAGGTCGTCACCGGCGATGATGGCGTCTCCTGGTTTGAGGATACGGAGGATGGTATCGAGGGCGGCCATGCCCGAAGACACGGCAAACGCATGGGCTGCAGAGGAAATCTTTGCGATGTGGTGTTCTGTGGGAAGATGAGTAGGACGAGCAAGGACGAGGCCGAGACGGACCAAGGTGAGTGCGAGTCGGGTTTCCACTGCGAGAGTAGTCGTACTGGCCACTGACGCCCTTGAAAGTGGCCGTCTGGTATATTGGCACGGACGATGCGCCATACTGGTCCTTGTGATCGGGGTTCTCGACGGTCGCGCAGAGGGTGGAGAAGCGGTAAGGCTGGCGCGGTCTGTTAGGGGTGTCTGGCTCTGGGGTGGGGAGCTCGTCGGGGCGCATGATGGTCATCGTCGTCGTCGTCGTCGAACGCGATAATGATGATCAGATCACACCATACTTTCTCACGTGACAGATCATTCATGCCGAGAGCGACGACGAGAGAACACGGTGAGCCAACGCGCTCGTCGTCAGACACGTCGAGCTCACCGCCGCCGCAGCGGACAGACGCGCAAAACAGATCTTTACACCCGATGTGGTTGCCAAACGCACAAAGAGACGGTTGGAAGAGCTCGAGGTGTGTCTGCTGTTGCCCACTCACGGTGTCTTACAGAGCTGTCTAGCGCACAAACTACGCCGCCTCGTCGCTGCTCAATGACCCTGACTCGGATCCTGAGGCGCCGACGACACAGAAATCAAAGTTTCGAGCACGACAGACAGTCATTTCGGACAAGCGGACATTCCCGGCTGTCAATGCTAAAAAGAAAAAGTCGACGATGAACGTGCGCACGGCGATTCTGTACCGGAAAGGACTGGCGGCGCTGGTCGACGAGAGCGTGAGTGGTGCCCGCCCGAGCCCGACAGCGCTGACAGCGACCGCATCAGGGCATTGGATCGCTCCCACCGATGCAACCGTCGTATCTGACTGCCACTGCGCCGCCGCCGCCGGTGCCGCCACGGATGTTGTGTTCTGTGTGTGGGTTCAAGGGTGCGTATCGGTGCAAAAGGTGTGGGATGTCGTACTGCGATGTGCGGTGTGGACGAGTACACGAAGAGACGAGATGCGAGCGTCGGACGATTTAGATGCCAATAATTTACGCGCGTGTGACTCTTGTCCTCACTCCATCATCATGTCTGCTCCCCTCAACGGACACCGAAATCCATACGGCGCACGCGCGTCTGACTTTCTCAACAACATCTCCAACTTCAAGATCATCGAGAGCACCCTCAGAGGCAGGTCCTACTCGCTCTCTGTCCTCCTCACTCACTCCGTCTCGCAGAGGGCGAACAGTTCGCCAACGCCTTCTTCGACACAAAGACTAAAATCGCCATCGCAAAGGCACTCGACGCCTTTGGCGTAGAATACATCGAACTCACCTCCCCCGCGGCTTCAGAACAGTCCCGCATCGATTGTCAGGCTATTTGCAAGCTCGGTCTCAAGTCCAAGATCCTCACCCACATTCGCTGTCACATGGACGACGCTCGCATTGCCGTCGAGACAGGTACCTTGCTTCCTCATAATTTTATGCCCTCTGATCCCGTTTCCAGGCGTGGATGGTGTCGACGTCGTCATCGGCACCTCTTCCTTCCTCCGCGAGTTCTCTCATGGAAAGGATATGACTTATATCACAAAGGCAGCCATAGAGGTCATCACCTACGTCAAGTCCAAGGGCATCGAAGTTCGTTTCTCTTCCGAAGACTCTTTCCGCTCAGACCTCGTGGACCTCCTCTCCATATACCAAACAGTAGATAAGATCGGTGTTAATCGGGTCGGCATTGCGGACACCGTCGGTTGTGCAAACCCGAGGCAGGTATATGACCTCGTCAGGACCCTCAGAGGTGTCGTCGGTTGCGACATTGAAATCCATCTCCACAATGATACCGGCATGGGTATGCCTCCCGCTCATTCTCTGCCTCGTCGCACTCATGTTTCCTAGCTATCGCCAATGCGTACACTGCTCTCGAAGCAGGTGCTACACACATCGATACATGTGCGTTCTCATTGCTCTCCATTCCCTTTATGCTCATCTCTCCTAGCCGTCCTCGGGATTGGTGAGCGTGTCGGCATCACGCCGCTCGGTGGCCTCGTCGCCTGTCTCTACGCGGCCAACCCCGAGTACGTCAAGTCAAAGTATAACCTTCCCATGCTCCGCGAAATCGAGAACCTTGTTGCCGAGGCTGTGGGGGTCAACGTACCGTTCATGAACCCCGTTACGTGCGTGTGTCGCCTCTGTGTCTGTTGTCTTACTCACGCTTGCCCCACAGCGGTTACTGTGCCTTTACTCACAAGGCCGGTATTCACGCCAAGGCCATCCTCAACAATCCTAGCACCTACGAGATCTTGAAGCCTGAAGACTTTGGCTTGACTCGATACGTCTCGATCGGGTAAGCAATCAATGCGCTGCTGAATCAAGGTTGCGATCTTATCGTTACCTCAGTCACCGCCTCACTGGCTGGAACGCCGTCAAGAGCCGTGTCGAACAGCTCGGCCTTCAGCTCTCTGATGAAGAAGTGCTTCGATTTGCGCGATCAGTTCACACGTTGATGGCTAACTCATCCAATACAGATCAAGGACGCCACCGCCAAGATCAAGGAGCTCGCCGACGTCCGTACTCAATCCATGGACGATGTCGACTCGCTTCTCCGTGTCTACCACTCCGGCATCCAGAGCGGAGAGCTTGCAGTGGGGCAGAAGGAAGCGTTGGACCGACTGCTCAAGAGACACCGCGAGGGATCGCTCTCAAGTCCGTCCGACTAGTTCAATCACCGGCTGGAACAAAAGCGACCGTGGTCGCACCTATGTATCTGGTATTTGTTGGAACGATATATCTTGATTGTTCGTATGTACAGGCGAAATACCCGCAACCAACATCGTCAAATCTGTAACCCCGTGCGATCAACTTTGGGGATACCCGGTGCAGGGAGGTGAACGGCCGATATGCTGCGCAGCCTTCGGAACATTGCGTGCACACCGAAATGAAGGGGTGTCGCCGTCAAGCAAGTGTTCTACCACGGATCACCCGTGTTCGAAACGCCGTCGTGTGGGTAAATCAAAGACTGCGCGGAAGTTGGAAAGCCACGCTCGACGTTTCAATCACCCGCTTGTAGCAGACGGGGATACGCTCAGGGTCACTGGGAGACAGCTTCGAATGGATATTAGCAATGGGAAGATGGGAAGAGCGCAAGGAATTCCTCACACAGCTGTTACGCGACAGTACCGAGGACAACAAATGTAGACTCACAGATCTCAGTGCGTTGCGCAGATGCCATAGGGACTTACCTTCCACGGTAACCGATTGCTGAAGAGGAACGGAGCGTACGCACTGTATAATAAATCGCTCATTATCCGCTTGGCTACATTACAAGGCATGTTAGACAATTGAGGATGGAAACAAGACAACAAGCGTCATTAGAAACATATACGATAGCTTGTATAACGTCCGCTCGTCTCACTTGGGCGCGTAATTTTGACTACTTGACCGCGTCGAAGGCCATAATACCGGGCGACAGGGTCTGCCAGCTGGATCCGAGGAAGTTGTGTTTCCTTCAGTCGACTGAATATGGCTTGCTCAGCACGCAGAACGCAATCAAAGTCAGTAAGCCATACTATTTTTGAAGTAATTCCTTCTTTTCTTCTGGTGTGAGGACCTCGTGACGAGGGACCAGAGTGTGGTGAGTGATGTTGACCAGGAGATCAGCTTCTGAAAATTCCTCGAGGCGGTATTGCTGAGACATTGCTGCAATGACCTAGAAGAGCCATGAAATCAAGGTCAACCCCCGAGGATGCCGAGAATCACTTTTCGCGCTGATGGCGTCATGTTTCCCGGAAAGATGATAATTCCTCTCTGGATAGACTTTTCCTCCAGGATAGCGAGTAGTCTGTTGCATGTGAGTACACGGGTAGACGGACATGCAAGGACACGTACTTTCGCATCGTTTTTACACCGACGCTCTTTTCGTCAGAGAAGAAAATGAATATCTGGTCGGCGGGATTGTCGCGTGAGTTGGTGAAGAAGTTAAGTTGATTTCGACTGTCGATCGCGTCAGCTCCTGGCCGCCTGATAGCTTACAATGGCCACGCACTCTACGCTCCCGCCGCTGTTCGCATAGTGTCTTCTAAAGGTCGTGAGATCCATGTTGATTTCTTCGTCCGAGACTTGGTATCCCTAACCATCTTTGCGGTAAGATTTCTGCACCTGGATGAGTGAAGCGTCGACCGACTCTGTCTTTGACGAGTTCGTGTATCGTCCGATTGACCCTCCATAGTTTTGCGGTGTCGTCCTCTGACATGGTCTGGAAGACGTGTATTATTCAAACTCAGCCACAGACTGGCTTGTCAATGGCACCACCGACAGCGACCGCAAATGGCGTCAACCCGACGCCGTCGACGATACCGCTTTCTAACCCGCTCATGGTGTGTCTCATCGCTACCCGTGACATGCGCGCATGTTGAGCCGTTGCAGACCAAGTTCAAGCCCGCCAAAATCTTCAAGGGCGCCGTCGAACCCACACCACCGCCCACGCCAGGAGGCTCGAGAGGCCCACGACATATCACTGCCATCACCTTTGACGACCGGGGTGATCAGGTTCTGACCGCATCCGAAGACGAAACCTTTCGCTTGTACAGTTGTAAGACGGGCAAGCAAGTCGTCCTCTTGTGAGTGTCCGAGTGCGCTGTTGACGCGTGAGACACAGACACCTGAAAACGCTGTATTCGAAAAAGTACGGGGTCGATCTCCCTCGTTTTACGCACAAGAACACGACCGTCGTACACGCCTCGACCAAGGAAGACGACACCATACGCTATCACTCCTTGCACGACAACAAATACCTGCAGTATTTCAAGGGCCACAAACAGCGCGTTATATCGCTCGAAGTGTCGCCCGTTGACGACGGCTTCATGTCGGGCTCGATGGACAAGACCGTCCGTCTCTGGGACCTCCGCGTGCCGACATGTCGCGGTCTCCTCACCCTCCCCGCCGCGCCCGTGATTGCATACGACACGTCCGGCATCGTCTTTGCGGTCGCCGTCAATCAGTATTCGCGCATCTTGCTCTACGACCAGGCAAACTACGACAAGGCGCCCTTCCTCACCGTCACGCTCGAGGACCCGACGTTGGCGCTCATTAGTTATCCCCCTCGACCCATCTACATGACCTCGCTCGCCTTCTCTTCGAACGGCAAGTATATTTTGGTCGGCTGCTCAGGCGATGCGCACTACATCATCGACGCCTTTGAGGGTCATCTCCTCGCTAAACTAGAGGGACGCATTGGGCTCGAGCGTCGGCGTATGGATGCGCCTCAGAGTATAGACCCCGTCAGAGGCAATAGTGGAGAGGAGGTTTCGTGGACACCTGATAGTAAATACGTCATCAGCGGGAGCCTCGATGGGCGGATTGCAGTTTGGGACGTGCAGAATCTACCCGCACGGACGGGCCAAGTCGATCTCAAAATCCCACCAATACGTGTTCAGCCTCTGGCAAGCTTGGATGGCCATCCGGGTCCTTCTAGATGTGTGCGGTTTAACCCGCGATTGGCGATGATGGTAACGGCTGGTGCGGAACTTGTATGTGCCTTCCACCTGTTTCGCACAGTGGCGGTGCTCATTAGTCTTAGGCATTCTGGTTACCAGACCAGACGGCGGACAACGAAGAGGTGGCCAAGGAACTCCTCCGGAAAAAGTAGTCGTTTTCGTAACCTCTGCTTCCTATAGTCTCGAACGATCGTGTATTATCAGACTAATCAGCGTGGGCATGTCCCCCGAAACTATCAAAAGGTGTAAAGGAGACGGTTCGAACCAGCGATGAATAAAACAACATGAATGTGAAGAAAAAAGGCAACCTGTGTCTCAAATATTGGTAACGTTCGCAAGCGAGATCTGGTTCGTTGCCACGTTGGTGGAGAAGTAAACATTCTTCAAGAAGACGTCTCCAACCTGAATGCTATATTGAGAACCATGGGCCAAAAAGCGACATCGCGCCACTCACCAACCATTCAGTGGCAGCTCCGATCTGTTGTGGTTGAATGCCAGCAGCGCAGCTGCCGGTGGGATCATTCAGATCGGTAGGCAGAACCGCCAGATCTCTGGGGTCGATCGCGAAGGAGGCGTTTCCAAATGACAGCGCGAGGCTCGCCTCGGTGGTGCAAGGAATCACGCATTGCTGGATATCACAGGCGCCCCCAAGGCTCGCGATCACCTTTTGCGCGTCCGCAGGAGGGGCCAGTATGAGCGTGGTGCCCGTGTCGAGGATGGCAGTGCGCCCGCCAAGACCCATACTGTTGCCATCGACCGTGATGGCGTCTATCGCGCCCTCCCAGAATCCCTTTGTGTTGACGTTGGGAACTGTCACGAGGGTGTGGTTGACGAATTTGGTGGGGTCAAGCCCACCAAATGTGACTTGCCCGTCGTCGAGCTGATCCGCGAGACGTGGGATCTTGAAGGAAGTGATTGGCGCCTGGATGAGCTTGTTTGCTGCCAACGATTCGACTGGAGTTGGAACTCGCTCTTGAGACAGTTTCTGTGAGGCGAGGCCTGAGCTGCGAGGACCCCCACTCAGCAGGGTGAACGTACCGACTGAGCGAGCCCCATGATCCCGTCGAAAGGCGTAGTGTCCGCGGCGAATTGTACGGACTCTGCAGTCGCAACACCAAACCTATGGTTCCTTAATTGCAAGCCGGCAATATTGACATTGTCCTGGCAAAGCAGACCCTCGACAGTCCCCGACCCGTAGGTGGTATTGAACTTCTGGGTGCTCCCCACAAAAGAAGTGGAACTTTGTGTACCAAGGGTGGAATGGTTACCCTAGAATGATGTCACGACGGATCTCATACCGGCAATCACTAATCTACTTACGCAATCGCCTTGCGTGGTTTGGCAGCTTTCGCCAGCTACCCCTGCGTGCTCATCAGCACACGTTTCCGATAACACTGAAAATGGCTCACAGAAATCAGCGCTACCGGAATCCATGAGCAGCTGGAAGTTCTGTGGGGGTGTCCCGATTTGTACAACAGCCAGGTATGCAACGTCATTAGCTCTAGTCTGCGTGAGGGCCAATTAGCATGTACGAAGGTCCAACTTACTCGATATTCAGTCCAAGAGAGTCATTGGTGGTGGGTGACTTGGCGACCGTCACACCCCCATTTTTCGCCGCTTGGATATCGAGCGGTGAAACTCCAGTGTTGGTACTACTGCACGCTGGTGAACTTCCAGGGACAGTCCCGTTGTCGGTCCCTGTTGTGCTATTGCCCATCCCGGCTCCTGTACCATTACACGTACCCTTGCCTGCCAGGTGAATTTTGTGGTGTCTTCCGGGTACCCCCGAACAAGATCCCGGCCCGTTCTCTGGCAAGTACAGTCTCTTGTGCAATTCGGCGCGGAGGGAACGCTCAGATGGCTCCTCTCGCCTCGTCATACGCGCGAGGCGCCTGGAACCACGATTAATATGTTGTTGCAAAAGCTAGCAATGAGATAAGCTGGCGGCCAAGGACGGGACATGATAGCAACATACAATCCTGGGATGGAGGTCTGCATGACGTGGAAGATGGTGACGCATAAGGGGCATGGTGACCATCCCGGGATCACTTTGGGGCTCACGCCGTGAGTGAGCTGGAATAGAGTGTGCAAGCTTAAAATTCAGAAAGCACGATAAAAGGAGCAAGGAGAGCGACAAAGGCTTCATGCTTGACCAGGACGAAAGAAACAAGAGAATAAAACCTAGATGTCGACTAGCAACACCAGCCTAGATGTGCGACTAGGGAGAGAACGGTGAAGGGCCGAAACGGACGAAATTGCAAACTACAGAGGTGGCACCTGGCCAAAGTGGTGTGCCCTTGAGAAAGGGAACGATGGGATGGTTGTGAGAACAAGGAGCCACATCGATTTATATGCTTGCTCGCCTCGCACCAAGTGGGGCACCAAGACGGTGATTACATAACAGGCTGAAGAAAAAAACATTGCAAAAACGTTACCTTGACCACGGAAATTGCAATGAACAAGACATCGTTGACTCCGAATTTTACATTGCTCCTTGAGAAGACTCACGGCGCAGCGCGGCATTGAGTGATGTTGTTTGGAAACAGTATCATACTCAGTTTCATTCACATTTGGTGGTGACAGAGAAGCACGACATTGGCAATAATCCATTCATCTGGGTACTTTGTCAGATGCGACGACCCCCCACCAGCTAGACGCACCACATTGATACAAATGACCAGCTGAAGCTACAACTTTGCCGATCTTTGGGGACGTGGCGGGTCATACACACGCGCATCCAGACGGACGGTGTCCAAACAATCCTTGTAAAGAAATGTTTTGATCGTGCCCCACACACCTTTCCCTGCCAAAGACGAGACCTCCTTTGCAAGCTTCATAGCCTCTTTCAATACGATTTCCGTCCCGAGTCCAAGACTTGTCCCACCACAGTTTGCAAGACGATCTACAATGCCCGCTGCATGTGCTTCAGCTGGTGTAAAGCGGTGCCCTTCGAGAGCAATACGTCGCCGAAGAGAAGGGTCGGATACCTTGGCATTCAAGATGGAGGTGAATGAGAGGGGCCAAGGTGCACCAAATTGAACCTCAAAGGGGTGTTAGGCAAGTCAATTGATTGTAGAGAATAGGGAGTAAAAGGCACCTCGTTCATGCATAACCACGCCCGTCTTTTGCTTCCATCCGTCATGACACGATAATCACAGCAAAAGGCAAGCATACAGCCGGCGGCAAAACAGTGTCCATTTATTGCTGCAACAGTAGGAACTGTATACAGTCAGCGCATGGGCGCAGGCAGGCAGGGACGCGAAGGGCGTACGGGGAAAAGTCAAGAGACGCGTAAAGAGCGGGTTTACGATATCTGGGGTTGAGTACAATTAGTCGGATGATATCAAGCACATGGACACGCAAACCAGCAAAGAAACCAGGATCATCCTTTATGGTGTCATAGATAAAGCCATTGCTAAAGAATTTGTCTTGATCGCGTTTACCAACGATGATGAGAGCACCGTGTCCGGCGTTGGATTGCGGTGCGGGGTGTTCAGCTGTGGCAGATCTGTTCATTTTCCAATGTTTTTCGACCGTGTCGAGTGCCGGCCGGAGTGCATCATTGATCAGACGTGCGGTGATTCTAGAGTCCTCTCCATTGTGCAGTTCAATGATCCACAAGCCATCCTGAGCTGGAGAATGGTGTTATCCAGACGTGTTGAATGTCATGCAAGATATGCGCACGGTAAGAAAGTGTGATCAAAGGTTGGGCTGCAGGGAGAGAGAGAGGAAAGTCAAAGGGAGCCATTCAGACCCAGTCCAGAACGAGACGACATATAGCCGGTCACGTGACTATCCGACAGACCTGCCCTGAGTTTAGTTTTCCTTAGGGGACGTGGCGTCTCTTTACGCTCTTGCTAAAATGCGTTTCGGTTCGTGCGTTCCTGTGCTTCTGGGTCTTTTCGTTCTCGCCGTTTCTTCCTGTGCGTTGTCATTTTATATGTTGTGATGGTCTGACAGTGTTCTCAGCGCCGGCCGAGCGAATCGAGCCCGAAATTGTCATTGAAGCGTCGTTCCCTGAACAAAACCCATTCGGCCGTATGTCTCTCATGAACGGATACTTCCTTCATTCTCGAGCACCTCTTACTAGATGTTGTCAATGGGGAACGCAACCAAATTTATCTTGTGGTCGAAAACAAGAGTGAACAGAATGTGACACTCAATTCTGTCGGTGGCTCTTTCCATCATCCAGATAGCGGGGCCCTAGTGAAAAATGTCCGTCTGTTTCCTACTCTTCTCGGCGTTGATTGATCACCCTCCTCCTTCAGACAACTTCGGTCTCGTATGATTTGCCGTTGTTGGAAAAGGCGAAGCTTCAGATTTCTTACACGTTCTACTCTGAGTGAGCTATATTTCTCTCATGCACATCCGAAGACTGATTCGTTTGTCGCAGATTCAAGGTATGCATGTCACCTATTTCACAGTTGTCTTTCCAACGTGAGATTTAGCCAGGTGATCTTCGCCTCAACATCTGGTTGGAGCACTCAGTCGATGTGAGTTCCCGTTTACTTCACGCTCTCTCAACTGACCCTGTTTCAGGACCTCAAGTACCGCGTCTCCGCTTTTGACTCTGTGGTGACTATTGTCGAACCAGAGGGTTCTTGGTTCGACTTTAAGCTGTCAGTGACTTCTTTTATCACATTATCTATAGCTCAGCCTTCCTCCCAGTATTTCGACATACTTGGTTGTTGCCGTATTCCTCGGTGGATCTTCATACTTCATTTACCTCACCTACTTCCCTGTCACGAAAGTCAAGAAGTCCAGGCGCGCCCGTCCCGACGCTAGCACACCCTCCACTGCTACAGTCACTTCCAGTGGAACAAGATACGAGGAAGAGTGGATCCCTGAGCACCATCTCAAAAAACCAAAGGCAAGGAAGCCGACTGCCATTAGCAGTGGGGACGAAGTGAGTGGTGGAGAGACTAGTGGGATGGAGGGGAAGCGGCGCAAGGGAAAGAAATGAAATACCCTAACTCTGTTTTTTGAGTTGATTTAATCAATTCGGGCATATTATTTTGTGTGATTTAAACACGAATATTGAAGCCCTAGGGAGCGAGTGATGCAGCGAGGCATACAGCCAGATCTGGAACAGTATTAAGGTATAGCTAAACGTCAATCTTCTTGTACCCCTTGACCTATGTGCGATCAATACTAGCGTCGTACAGCAGGGACCAACTCACCCTGTTCTCTAACAGCATCTGAGCGTACTTTTCTGACAACCACCGGCAATTTTCGATAGAGTTGACGCCCTCATGCCGCTGGCACTTGACGAGTTCATCCCGGACCAAGCGAGCTTCCATGGCTTTGATCCACGACTCGCGGATGAAATCATCGCGTTCTTGGACTTTAGCTAACGGAAGGTCGTGTGACTATATGGAATTCACGAGATCAAGCTCAGGTACGGACCTCTGATGAGTTCAGCTCTGTTGTCGGACTCTGACATGGTTGTGAGTTGGCTCACTGTAGCGACGAGTCGGGTTAGGATTTGGTGTTTTGTTTTGTTTGGTAGAGTACTTATCTACTATGTACAGTATGAAAGAGACCTTGCTAATTGCCGCATATACAAAAGTAAACACTAGTACGCTCCAAGGTTCACTGGTCACCGATTGCACACTCGGCTCGAATACATGGGGACAGATGGTCGCTTGAGGACACGTTTGTCGGGACATTTTCTCTACTGTGGAATGCTACTCACCAGCTCACTCTCTCTTCCCGCCCGTACGTTGCAACTGCTTCAATTGTTCCGCGTACAACTTGCTCTCCCGTTTATCCTTTAGATATTCCCGAAGGCAGTATGTGAACACCGCAACGCAGAATGAGAGTGTGGACATGATCATGCAAAGTGAGAGCGTGGAAACCACGTCGCTCAACAGTGGCATCAACTGTCCCATGACATTCCGTACGAGTTCGTCCTCATCAAATAACAATCCCATTTCTTGGGGTCGCGGTCACGCAATCGTATGTTCACATGGATCAACTCGGTTGATGATGGAATGTACTCACCTTTGACTATTAGGTGTGGATTGCGAGTCAACTAGTGGCAAGGCGTAAACCACGCTTGATGACATGGAGTGTCGTGTTTCGCGGGTATTTCCTCTTCTGGCGTTAAAACGTGGTCTACATTTCCCGATACTCTCCGAGTCTGGCACTGATAAACACAGATTCGAGAATCCATCAATGGCAATCAAGTCTGCATCGCCATGGACTCATCGATAAATTCAAGCATGCCATAACCCCTGCGACAGTATACCCATACAACTCTATCGAGAACTCTTCAACAGTAAGCTTGATATTGGTCCGTATATCCTTTGGGTGACTTTCGGTTAACTCATTTTTGGGGACGTTATCAGGAGTGCGCATCACCGGAACAGAAAAATGGGATCAGGTTATTTAATTGCCATTCGCGTCCTACGATCAAGATAAACATAGAGTGACATCGCATTTGGTAGCCTATGAGAAGCATTCCTTTTGACCACAACCGGTACTTGGTTCGCATAGCTATGCTACTGGCCAACAATAGGCCAATGTATCTTCAGGCATTAGGCAAAAGGTTCTAATCGGGGATTCATTCCAGAAACATTGTATTCGCTTGCTTGCTCGGTCTGCTGGCTTATTACGGTAGGCTTCATGGGCTATGTCGTCGCTGCCCTCATGATCTCAGCACCATCTATCATGTCTAGATGGGTTTCAAATCTGGCGGGTTTGATCCTTGGTCCTCATCGGCACTGCTCCGTGATAACATCGATGGCCGTGTTGCGAGGGAGAAATCGAGTGTCGAATTCGCTCACGCTCGGCGTCGCAACCTGTCCTGGGAATCACCTGTCTTCTTCTCGACGAGATGGCGATCGAGAAGAGTAAAAGCTCTTGGCAATAAAGAACACAAGCACTCGATTTCCTAGAAAGAAGGCTCGTCACCCACCGAGCTAAATACTGATCTATAAGGCGGGTTAGTTGCTCTTCGGGGAAGTTCCTCCCGCGACGTATGAGTGCATCATCGTGAAAAAACCATCGAGTCAATCACGAGTTGGACACATTCATTTGGCCAACATAAAATGGGGTGGAGGAATGAAAACTTTGGAGATACTTTACCCATCCCTCCATGCAGATGAACGGTGCAGACCAATTCTATCTCCCAGATCTGTTCTCGGTGTGCCCCTGCAAACGGGGCACAACTTCCCGAGGTCACTGGCGCAGATCCAAGACTTGGCCAACGCATTCGATGCCCTGACGGAACGACCAACACGATGTGTTTAACAAGGCAAACAGCGAGTCGATATCGGCAAGAGCGTTTCCCTACGTTCCGAAGAAAGATATCTTCAGAACGCCTCAATCTTCCCTGGATGACTGACGAAACCAGTGACAATCAGGACAAGCTTGCCGCAGGAAAAACAGGAGACGTTTTTCTCAGTTGCTTGAGAGATCTAGAGTACGAGGATGACTCACCACTCGCCTAGCTAACAAAGGAGGGAGGGTTCCATTTCGCTTCGATGATGACGGTTACTCAGGCCACCACAGCTTTCGAAAACGTTATTACGAGAAGCTACAACCACGCTCGGCTAAGTGGTTCACCAAGCACATCCAAGACTACATTTACACGTTCGCGTCGGAAGCACGCCTTCGTGACAGGGGTGACGTGCTTGGTTTCGCATCGGATCCGGCCTTACGGCGAAACAATAGCGTAAACCATATTTCGTGGCGTTTGGATTCGACCTTGACCTGCCTGACGAGCTCCTCGAAGACCGGGGGTTCTCAAGGTGTATCATTCCGCGGGCGACATTGTACGGTGGTCCAATGTTTGTGCCTCGAGGTATGACTGCGATGTACTGACCAGCACGACATCCAGGATGTATACTCATTCAAGACGGAACAACAAAGGACACGATGGGAGCAACGTCCTGACGACCTCGATGTACGAGCGGGAAATGGACCCACGGACAGCGGCTTTGACAGGGAGAAATGCAGGAAATGGATGGGCGCCTACTTTAAGGAACGCAGGAACATGAAATCGTGGGGCAATGAAGTGGATGCCGACCTAGAACGTTACTTTGATGGACTTGGGTCATTGCAAACTTGGAATGGTCCTTCGAAACGAAGTCGGGGAAGCGTTTGAGGAAGTGCGGGAGACGCGCCTTGTCAAGCTGCAGTCCGTACGTATTAGGCCATCACTCGACCAGGTTTCCTACTCGGTATTTTTTTGTGGATGATAGTTTGTAGTACTAATACATTCCTCGAATTCCCTTGCCGTATTCGATCCAGGGACCAGAGCATTGGTATCGGATGACATCCACCATGAGACGATCTACTGTTTGGTACTCAATGCTTGAGGAGCGTATCAAACAAGTCGGAGAACTTCGGAGTACAGTAGCTGTCACATTGCAATAAGCGCAACATAAGCTGGATTACAACGCAGTCGATAATCTTACCATTGCCCGAGTTCTCTACCTGTAAGTCGTTCATCTTCACGGAGCACCAGGCGCCTGCAAGGGAGTGGAAAAGATAGCGTGTTACAATAAGAACGGCAACTACTGCCTTGTGCGATGATGTGTAAAACATACGATATTGCTTGATGATGTAAAAGGGACAATTATTGCACTTGGGCAGGCAGAGATGGCAGACGCGAAGGAATGAAAATCAAACAGGTCATGGATGAGAAGATGATGAGGTGAGCGGGTTTGCGTTGTACATGACCACGACCGAACAGGACAATAACAACCAACGAGGGGACGAGGATGTGTTGCAAACAGACGAAGAAGATGGTGGTGTGGGAGTAACCGGCGCAAAGGGGTGGTCTACAAGGGTGAATAGATAAGCTGTGGTAATCTGGGCTACAGTTCATCTGGAACACTGATAGAAAAATATGGATGATGCAAGGCGTCCCGCACGCTTATCCGTTGGGCTGGATCAAAAGCGAGTAACCGCCGCACGAGATCCAAAAAATGTTTGTTGATTTGGTCGCTGGGTGGTATGACCTCCTGTAAACAAATGGAGATTGAGCGAAAGGCAATCAGAAACAAGAGAAAACTTGCCACGAGTGATTTAGTTGAACGAACATCCTTCTTGCTTTGCCGTGATGCCTTAGGCTTGGGCCAGTCTAAGCGAGCACCTTCTTTAAAAAATTCTGGCTTTGAGCGAGCCCCCGCGCGTGCAAAACGATCTGGCATCTTCCCCATAACCGCTTCCATCATAGCAAGGTGTTCCAGGTTGTCATGTGTTTGGTAGAGTGCAACGCCGGTATAAAATTCGACAAGAATGCATCCTAATGAGTATGCATCGCACGGGTATGACCACCCCAAGCCTACATGACAAAGCCGCGTAAGCGAAATTATGATGCTTGCAAATAAAAGCATACCGAGGATAATTTCCGGTGCTCGGTAGTGACGCGTCGAAACAACTGTCGAGTGATACTCTTCTTCGAATGTGGCAGAACCAAAATCAATGAGGCGAATGTCTGTAGACTGAAGCATCCGTTTTGTCCGTGGTGGAGCGCTCCGCTGCGAACGGCGATCTCACTGATTTGTACAAAAGGGGTGTAGTAGCTACATACCTTTCCAGGTACAGGCACAACGGCAAGCCTGTAGTCGTTGTGCACAAGCAAGATATTTTCCGGCTTAAGATCTGTATGAATCAAATGGAGATCATGTAGGACTAGATCACCACGTGGCGTGAGTTTTATGCCGATGTGGAAAGGTGAAACATACAGGCGACGCTTCCAAGCAATTGCCTGGCGAAGGATTGTATGTGGTTGCGAGGGAATGGAGCAAATTCGTTTTCCTTCAAAAAATCGTACACACACATGCCCAGCAGTTCAGAAACCAGGCATATGTGGTTTCGGTGGTCAAACCAGTGAAGTAGATGGATGCATTTACTGAGGAGAATGAAATGTGTTAGACTGTAGGGGTCCTGTACACGCTGTGCAAGACGGAGACTGACTGGACATTTGCGGGGTCTCTTTCTTTGAGTTTCTGTAAGACACGTATCTCGATCTTACTCGCATCCCGATACTTTGGAATTGCACGGATGATCTTTATCGCTACTCGGTTCTGCGTTTGGATGTCGACTGCTTCTACCACCTTACCAAACGTTCCTTGACCAAGAAGGCGGACAGTGCGGTCTGAGATTGACAAATGGTCGGAAAGGGTAGATATCGAGGATGAGTGTGTGCTTACAGCGATTATAAATTATGTCATCTGGGACAATAATGTAGTGGCCTTCCTTATCATCACAAGGAATGACGGCGGTGGATGGCTGATAAAGAATGAATCATATTTTGACTGAGTGGAGGGCAGGGAGAAGTTACATACATCTGTAGTAGCTGGTCCACTGCCGCTGGCCCAGGATTTGGAAGAGGCAGCAGGAGGTTGTGGCTGGATGCCAGGGGCGACCTTTTTGATGATAGTCCCACGGGGGTCATCGGGCTGGTCTCGCTTTCTTTTCTTTGGCGCTGGTGCCACCAACACCGCAGAAGAAGAGCTGGCTGAGAGTGCTTGTGCCTCTGCGGCGGCACGGGCTCTGGTTCTGATTGGAGCCGAGTAAGTTGGGGGTTGGTAGGAAGCAGAGTAAGCGTTGGTGTGGGTGGTTGCGGGAGATATAGTGGAGGGAGGAGGAGTGTCCTCAATCACGATTACCTCGCGGACACGGCCTTCGTTGTCAACTTCCTGAACTTCGCTATAGCTAACGGTGTACTGGTGGGCTCGCTTGCGCTTGCGTGAGACGAGCGGTGGGGTGGGCATCATTGTGGGATTTGAGCGAGGTTGAGGGAGCGATGGAGGGTGATACTGGTCTAGTAACAGAGGGGGGGGCTGGCGATGTAGGACAGCCTGCATGCCTTGGTAAGGCAGATGGTGGCAGGAGAGAAAGGAGGTAGTGGAGAGAGAAGGAGATTGAAAGCCAGCTGGTGAGCAGGCCAGCTCGACTTGTCCGGGCCTCTTCTCTGACACAGGATCAGTGCTGCTTTGTTGTCGTCTGTTTGGTGACACGGACCACCGCCCAAATGGGGGTCACATTATGTACAAAATTATTTTAGCCCCAAATTACGCTACTAAATATGGCGGTGAACGTAAAACGTGACCTTGCCAGTGCTGCCCGCTGTGCTCCTCGACGAGTGCGCTCCCGTACCCGCAATGCGCGGTCTCCCTTTCCCAACCAACGCCGTGCTCGTCCAAGAACCCGCAAGCGACCACGGAACACCCGCCAGCAACGTCGACGACATTCCGATTGATCCTGCCCTCGCTGGTGCGGCACCCATCGACCTAGCCTTGGCCACAAACGTAAATTCGCAGTCGCTGCCCGCTCACCAGGTAAGCGTCCTCCTGCAACATTTACCCGCCTTCTTCTCGGTGACAAACGCGTCGCGTGCCTCATTCGCCCTTGTAAATGGTCTCCGGTTTCAAAACTCATCACGAAATCAACAGCCACACCCAATCACCCTCCAGCATGAATTTTCGCCACACCGGCAGCGGCTTTACTCCCAAGAACCATTGAAATACGACCAAGGGCCACAGGGTGATCCGTTCGCGCCTCAGCCACCCGCGGCTTATCTGCCGATCCCGGAAACCGAGCTTCCACAGGTCGCGAAACCCCCAAAACGAAGGAGAAAACCCAGGCGCGAAGAGGAATGCGGTTTTTGCCAGGGAAATAATTCCAAGAACAAGAATAACCAGCACGAGCGCATGGTCTGCTGCGACGAGTGCAACCGCAGTGGTGTGTTGTCCCAGTTATCCTTCGCATCCCTATTTCATCTACCCTTCTCAGGCCATCCAAGTTGTATGGACCTTGGAAGAGTTGCCGACGTTATGCGATCCTACCCCTGGAGGTGCTTTGAATGCAAGATTTGTGAGATTTGCCACGAAAAGGGGGACGACGTAAGAGACACTCTCCAGTCCGTTCACTAAGGCTTATATGTCAACAGGCCAGGATATTGTTTTGCGACTTTTGCGATCGAGGTAAACCTCATTGCGCTTCGCTTCTTCTCTTCTCACCCCTCCGCTGTCAACAGGTTGGCATATGGATTGTCTGAGGCCCTCACTGGATAAAGAACCCCCCGGTCGATGGCACTGTCCCCTCTGCCCACCGCTTGACGTACTCCCGCCTGAGCCTGATTCTATTCAGGCCCGGCATAACGCTTTGCCACCAGAAGGACTGGACCATCCTCCCGGTGATCAGGGCCCTGACCCGTCGAGGGTGGACCGCAAGATGGAAACCCAGGCAGACGATTCGTCCTCCGAATCTTCAGATTCCGACTCGGACTCGGACGAAACTGTCAGCACGCCTGCTGTGCGCCACCCCCGATCGATCAAGAAGCGGCCAGCCAAGCGTATGGCAGGTATGCAGACCCCGCGTCCTGCGAAACGCCCGCGCGTCAAAATGCGCTCTCCGCCTCCACCATTGATCGTGCGGTTGCGGCTCCCACCCAAGGGTAAAGGCAAGGAGCGTGAGGATGATTCCGAGCACAATATATTTGAGGATCTTTTATCGCCAGCAGAACGAGATATGTCCAAAACGTCCATTGACGGCTCTGATAGGACAAGATTCGACAAAAGCAGATTTGCTGCTGAGGTTTGTAGCCCAAATATCTACTGGTGACTCGTCGGTTGATCGTTAGTTTGTAGGAGAGATTGTATCCGGTCCTACCACCGCCCACTACTTCTGAAAATCCAGATACGCCGATTGCTGGCCCATCTTCGCGTCCCCTTCGCTCTGCCACCCTACATCAATTGTCCATACCCCAGTCACTACCACCTACTTCTCCTGTACCATCCACCCCAGGCTTGGTTCCCCCCACCCCGGGAACCTTCTCCCAAACTCCGAACACCCCAACCGTCCCTGATGGACAGTCGACATTACGCATTCGTACCATCCGATTTGGACCTTATGACATTCATCCCTGGTACGACGCTCCCTTTCCAGAAGAGTATGCAAACATACCAGACGGGCGATTATGGATATGTGAGTTTTGCTTGAAGTATATGAGGAGCCGCTTCGCCTTTAGTCGGCACCGCGTGGGTCCTTGCATTGATGTGTTGCGCACCTGTTGCTAACGGGTGTTGGTAGCTGAAATGTAAAGCCCGCCATCCACCCGGTGACGAAATCTACCGCGATAGTTCCATTTCTATATTCGAGGTAGACGGACGCAAAAACAAGATATACTGCCAGAATCTTTGCCTCCTTTCTAAGATGTTCCTCGACCATAAATCTCTTTTCTACGACGTTGAACCATTTCTTTTTTATGTCATGACGGAGAGTGATGACATTGGGGCCCATTTTGTGGGTTACTTTAGCAAGGAAAAATGTTCACCGAAGCAATACAACGTAAGTTGTATCATGACTCTCCCAGTACGGCAACGACAAGGCTGGGGGAATTACCTGATCGATTTTAGTGCGTTCAAGTACCTGGATCACGGTGGGCCATTAACCAAATGTCCTGTCAGGCTACTTGTTGTCGAAGAAAGAACAACGTGCAGGCTCGCCTGAGAAGCCACTTTCCGGACTTGGTGCACTTGGCTACAAGAACTACTGGACCCTTGCGCTTATGCGATACCTGGTTACAGCCCCTCCGAAACCGACCCTTGAAGGTCTGCTTGTTTCCCTTTTTCCCGAAAGTTGACTCTCCCTCACACCAGGTGCCATGGGTACCATCAAACAGATATCAGCAGAGCCACATCTATGACCATCGAGGATATTTTTGCCATCCTCGTGCAGCAAGACATGATTATAATCGAGTCCGCATCCCCGAATCCTACTCGCCCATCCCCAGGTCAATCAATCAAGTTTCCCCGTGGTCGCAGAAACGGTATCGCACGCAAGCACTTGCAGAGACCCAATCCACAAAAGCAAGTAGAAAGCGGAGGAAACAAGTCAAATGTACCCTTTGCTGCTCCCACGCACTACGAGATCTATTGGGATCAAGATAAGGTAGAGCATCGGTTGGTGACATGGGAAAAGAAGGGATACCTGAGGCTCAAGCCCGAGAAGCTGAAGTGGACGCCCTTCGTGTTGTCACGCACCAAAGCAGGTGTGGAGGTCCTTCAGGCCGAAGCGGGCCTAGGTTTCGACGTCCTAGCCCGCACCAGCACACCACGGAGTCCGATGGATGGCGGGACACCCATCTTGGACATTGGGGATCGGGCGAAGTCTTTAGCTAGGCAAGACTCGTCAAATGAACAGAGCGAGCAAGCGGAGATGTCGCGAGATGGAGAGGTGACTGCAGCTCACCTCTTTGATGATCTGCTTCACGAGAAGGCGCCGACACCAAAGAGGCAACTGCGAAGCCATCCCAGGGATGTCAGTTACGATTCTCTCGCCGTGTCCACCCGGACAAACTCTGCGCAGCCGATTGCGGACGGTGATTATGGACGGGGGAAAAGTAGTGATTCGTTGCTCGATGGTTCGAACAGTGCTGTGGAGGACACCGAAGACGTCATAGACTCTGTACCATCCAAACGTCGCCGCGGCCGCCTGCCTAGAGTCCGATCACCTGAGAAAACACCTGTCGTGCCGGATGCCCTTCCAACTGAGTCCGGACCGACATTGCCTCCCAGGCCAGTTTCGCCCCGGAAGCGCAGGAAACTGGATTCTCCCTCCCCTGAGGATCTTCCTACACCCACCCCTACTTTTAGTGGGGGGCACGATGATCATGCAGATCAATCTGTCGAGCACCACTCCCCTGTTGTCAACGGAGAAGGCCGTAATACGAATGGAGTTCATCCAGGTGCGACGCAGGAGTCACAAGACGCTGGCCTTGCGGCCGCAACTACGGAAGGAGAAGAGAGGGCGAAGAAGGAAGTTCCGCCTGCGCCAGAATGCCCCACCGTGAAATCGGAAGATGTGGGGACTCCTCTGACTGGACTGACCAGTCGGCACAGTGACGACACTGTGTTCGTAGCGGAAGGTGCCAATGGTACGGCACCTCGCAGCAAGATTTTGGGAGAAGGGGAGGGGATCGCTCAGGTGCTAACGGGTTCCGCGGAGGAGTTGAGAATGGAGGTCGAGGAGGACTCGGACTTGGATGCTGAGGGGGAACCAGACGATGAGATTTGAGTTATGAATTCAACTGTCATGTATGTATCCGTAATACACTTTCTTCTAATCGGTGCTCTTGTACCAAGCGACACGAACCAGAGCGCCTGTGGTTGTTTGTTTGGATTCAGCACTGCAAACGAGCCGCAGCAGGAGAGCGCAAGCGGTTCGCATCCGGTTCATCGTGGTTCGACAACAGAGTCAAGCTAGCATGGACAACCCCCAGTCTCATGGGTAAGTACGTCTCACCATGACATGTCCAGTCCATCTGCGATGTCATGCCGCTCATCATACCTTAAAACACACGCAGTGACCCAGGCATGACCTTTGGACACCTGCAACGCGGCGATCCTAATGTCAGCAACGTTTCGGTGAGGATCACTCCAACCCTGCGTTTCATCGGGTAAACTCATCGGCGGGCCACTTGCAGAGTCTTGACAGGGCACTTGGCCCCCACCTTACCCCTACGCTCAGCACACGGCCGTCCTTTCATGACAGCGCATTCCGACTTGCGGATTCGCCGCCGACTATCCTCGACTCGAACGGCAACGGCACGCGCCCCACGCAGCCTGTCGCTGGCCCTTCACGTTCTCCCATACATGAATTCACCCTTCCACTTACGAATGACAGTCAGGCGGCGAGTGCGATGAAGCGCAAGCATACTGATGGCGCCACTGCGATACCGAATAACCAAATGGGAAAGCGACGGCGAGAAGTCGAGGACGGGGGCGAGTTTGATAATGAATCCGTCCATGGATCAAAGCATTGGACCGACGACGAGAAGACGAAATTGTTTACTTGGCTCATGGGGCCGAGCGAGGACGACCATTGGAATTCACTTCGCTCCACGAAGAACTCGTGCTTTCGAGAGGTGCGTGTCCATGGTATGGACCTATTGCGTTTGTTCACGGACACGCAGTGTGCCTTGGAGGTCTTTGGAGGAAAGAAAACATACCAAGCGCTCAAGGGATGCTATGAACGCAATTTCAATTTGTTCAGGCAAATCTATACCTTTGAGGCATATCATGCACCATCCAACGGACCCCTGAGCATGACCATTGAGGGCGACAGATTGCGGGAATACGAGCGTCGCCTTCAACTAGCGCGCAAGGGCGGTTGTGAGGTGGGGAATTTGAATGCGAGAACCATAGACCACTGGCATCGAAGTGGGTGGTACAATCTATTTTACAGCAGGTATGCAATGGGCAATCAAATCTCAGCCTCATTGATCAATGATGTTTACAGATGGAATGGTGACCCGGCGGTATCCCGCCCTTCTGTTCGACCCAACGGCAATGGCGTTTCAGGAGGCGTGGGAGGCGCAGCCAACGGCGATGAAATTGAAGACGAAGATAATTCGTTAGACATACCCGTTTTGGATCTCTCACACTCTGCACCATCCCGGCCAGCTTGCACACCGCCCTACACTCAGCCCGTCATTCCCCAACCCCCTACTGGCTTGGATCACCCTCTCTTGGAATTGGGGCCGTCGGGCTCCCCTGCTCGGCCAATATTTACAGGGCCGAACCATGCATCGCCTGCACCAGAACCGTCACATATCCACTTTGCTGTCCCACAGAACTTGATGGCAGCTTGTCTCCAGCTACTTCAAGCACAGGTTCAGCACAGCAAGCTTAAACTTGACTATCTACGCCGACGTGAGGAACGTGAAGAAAAGGAAAGCAAAGTACGCCAGGAGCTAGAACGCCGCCGATTCGAGAGAGAGCAGGCAGAGCGGGAACATGGCAGTGATTCTGGAATGAAGCACCGGACTCAGGTCGCGATGGAACTGATGAGCAATCCAATAGTGGACGCGTCTGTGCGACAGTTAGCGGTCGATTATCTGAAGAAACTCCTTGCTAACGATTGAACTGGTTCGGTTTGTGACGACTGTTGACGCACTGGGATTTTTCACGCGGATGATTTGCATCGAGCCGATCCTTTTGTATTCATCTAGGGTCTATTTCCTGGTAGAGTAGCACGTCCTTAATTGATGTTGTACTTTTTGCGGCCCCGGTACACACGGCTTTTTGTACTCCGGAACACGAGTTTGATAAGAGAACTCAGGTTTTTTTCGGAAGTCCTCGGTTCAATGGTGCATCGAACTCAATTTTCACGAAATTGAATTGCTACGTGCTAGTCAATCGATTAAGCCGCAATATTGGCGGTGATATTACCACTCAGCCTGGTCCAGTAACACAATCTCAATTCTCTTAATGCCATCCTGCTCATCCATGCTTCTAAATGTTCTTCACATCCATGCCTCATCAAAACACCCAGCTTGATGCGGAAAACACCAGCCAAAAATGAATCTTGTGCGTGGTAAACGTCAAAGCCTACATGACCATGCCGTCAGAATGCAGTTCGGAGTTATGCCGCAAGCTAGTCAGGCGGCGATGCACAAGTCTGGTACGAACCCACAATGGGTGATTAGAACGAATAGCCAGAAATAATCACACACACGTACCGCTGAAATAGATCCAAGGGACTATTCTTTTCTTGTTCACCGGGGACAGGGACTGGCCTTACGGGGATCCAACAGCTCAACGGACTTATCCCTTCTTCGTAGCTTGCATGAGAAACGTAGAGC
>JBBPUG010000368.1:0-22950 GCA_038094535.1 Tubosaeta aff. alveolata
GCAAAACAGATGTCTACATGTACAAACCAAAAATGCAAAAAAGTGGAAAGATGTGCCAAAGATTTTAACGAGTTCCCCCCCTTAAAACCCGCTTACTAACGTAGCGGGAAAAATTCCAGTAGCTACTCGAACTTCTTGCAAAAGCTCAGTTGCTTGGTGGACATTTTCATCACAACTTTGTGCTGGGTCAATAAACAACTAGTTATCATTATGATAGAATGATTGTACCGATTATACAAACAAAAGCACTCTATGAGACCGTATAGTATTTCATCGTAACGGCGATAAGAGTAGCAAATAATCAAAAGAATTGTCCTAGATCAAGGCATGCAAAGAAATCAAGTACGTTATAACGTGGGATCCATCCCCTGTACATCCCACTAAATCATAGCGTTGTTGTAGTATTAGCTCTGTAAAAGTAGTTTGCTGGTGATCATGAAGACTCTGGTGCCACGATCGTGAATTCTGGGCTCCAATCTCCAGAGTCACCAAATACTAAAGCGAATATATTATTTTCTCGCCATATCAAACAGCCAGGACATCAACTCACGAACGACGACATAGTCATTGTCGGGTTCAGTATTTGCAGGAATGGTCACATCAACAGTGCCGGTAGTCAAGTTGAAGCCTTGCGCGAGAGTGATTTGCCCGGTCCCAATGTCAAAGTGGCGCAGATAGACAGCGCCGATGGGATTTGTGATTTGGGAGGGAGGGTTGGTAGCGTTCCAGGTGACACTGTAGGTGCAACCAGCGACCCAGACAGTGTTACTGGCTGGGTAAGTGATTGGAGGTGTCCAGACGTCCCGCTTCACTTGCGAGCCAAGGGGAAAGGCAGAGACGAGAGTGAAGAGCGGGAGAACGGTAGCGAGAAGAGAATACATGACGTTCGTGAGCAGAAGGGGAGAAATGAGAGAAATGAGGGATGGTGAGTCTTATAAACGGAGCAAGCACCGCCAGTTACCACTGAGTGATTCAAAGCCGGTCATCGTGTCCCCGAAGCTGCGCCATCAGGCTATACTACCGCACCGCGGTGCTGCTAAAGTATTGGAAAATATCCCTTGACGAGAAGGAGAGTCCAGTGCCTATACCGTGACAACGATACCTCGCATGAGGAGAAAACAAGAACCGGACTGAATCGTCGACAACGCCAAAAGTAAGTCAAAATGCACCGGACCAGAAAGTGCAGCCTCTGCGATGTCATCGGTCGCTCGAGTCTCGACAAGCTCCGAACGCAAACACGGCAAGGCAGATGCACAATTTGGGGAGAAATCAATGAAGGGCCTACCAACGCCGAAATATGGATAGCCTCGGGATATGTGCCGCGTGCTTGAACCCGACGAGACACATGACGCAATTATTTCCGCCAGAGCTACATATAGCTGCGCAGGTTCGATGTCCAGCAATCCAGTCTAAAGATATTAGTAACAGGCAACGACGGACGATATCGGTCCGCGCCGCGATCGCGAAGAGTCGGATCCCAATCTGAAGGTGCTGTGTATCGCTTATTAGTTGAAGGCAGGCTTCATGATCGGCGAAACGTCGCCGCTAGGAGTGTCTGGAACCAGCACAGCGATGGCCGTGCGACTTCGGTGGTCGTACCGGTCGTGCAAGAACCTCATACACATTACTGGTCGATAAGACCCTCGGTCTCACGCGGTGGGAACCCTAGTGTGAGTAGGAAACTTCTATTTCGAATAACAGCTTACACATCACATATTTGACTTCCAGTACGGTTGCAACCTTAACGCCTATATGAGAACACACAGCACGCCTGGATTTGTCGAGTCTACTTCAACGCGAGCACCATTCCTGGAAGGCTACATGATTAATCGCCGAGTCCCACCATCAGCAGAACTTACATCTCCATTGCCTCCTGTATAGCAGGCTTGAGCCGAGGGACACCTTCATCGGAATGATTGCCTTGGCCTGACAAAGACCGTGAGACAAAACTTTTCGGGTCTTGGAGCAGAGAACGCATACCGACTATCAGACGGATCGCCGGGTCACCTCTTCGGCGAGCTTTTTTGAGTGCGTTTTCGGAGTGAGTAATTGCTTCTTTCACGTAGAGACCATGAAGGTCAACTTCTCCGACCGGCTTGTTCTAAAAACTATGCAGCAAGTGAGACAATTCACTCAACGATATCTTACTTGGTTGTTTTCTGAGCGCATCATTTAGCTGGTTCGTCAACAGCATCAGGGAGCAACAGTTACCTTTGAATATGATGGCACTAGCTTGAGCGTTGAGACTTTCCATCTCGAGTGCATGGCTTTTGCCTTGTTCTGAAAGCGTCTTTGCAAGGACATGGTCACGGCGATTGTAGGCCTCTTTACTCTGTTGGAAACATTGGACCCTCAACTTGTGCTCTTCTCTGGCTTTAGCTCTGAGGGACGCATATGTAAGTTCTACAGGAGGGAAAGAAGAGTCGACAGTGGGCTGTCTGTGTTGCAAGTCATCGTGTCGGCGACTCAGTCGAGGGGATGGTGGTCGAGGACGACTTGTAGGGGACGTATTTATTATTACAGGAGGGAAATTCTGATGGGAAGAGTCGACAGTGGGCTGTCTGTGTTGCAAGTCATGGTGTCGACGACTCAGTCGAGAAGGTGGTGGTTGAGGACGACTAGTAGGAAGGGACACATATGGTTTTACAGGAGGAGGATTCTGATGGGAAGAGTCGACAGTAGGCTGTCTGTGTTGCCAATCGTCATGTCGGCGGCCAGGTCGAGGGGATGGTGATTGAGGACGACTCGGTGGACGGTCCTCTTGCTTGTCTGTGAAGAAACAGTAAAGTGCATATGCAGCGATAGCACCTGCGATCAAGTGGTAGTATCTGGGCATGATGATGAGACACACAGCCTCGTAGGCACCAAATCTGGCGGCCTACCACGGTCGTTGGGCTTCTCAACTAAATGGGTACAGCGAAATGTGTTTCGTGCTCAAAGTGTTCATGAGAGAAGAGTATGTATGATACAGCTGTCACTTTTCGGACAGGACAAACTGATCATGACTCTGCACGGATGAGCCCATGGTGGTCATCACTCTTGATATCTACAGTGTTCAGAATGCCTGAGGGTTAGCTATTTCACTTGTGTTGGAGATTTACTGGTAGTTTGTGTATCAGGGATAGCAGATCAGGATGCAGATCTGCACAACCAAAGCGTGCAGACGGATCAAGGGCGGGCCCTCCACGCCAAACAATAGCTCACGCATCATATACACCCCAACGCCTATATGAGAAGCCGCAGCACGCCTGGATTCTTCGGGTCCACTTCGACACGCGCACCACGTCTGGAACGCTCCATTAGTAATCGCCGAATCGCACCGTCAGCAAAACGTACATCTGCATTGCCTCCTGTATAGCAGGCTTGAGGCGAGAGACGCCTCCGTCGGAATGGTTGCCTTGGCCTGACAAAGACCGTGAGACGAGGCTTTTCGGGTCTTGGAATTGAGAACGCATACCGACTATCAGACGGATCTCAGCTTCACCCCTTCGACGAGCTTTTTTGAGTGCGTTTTCAGAGAAAGTTATTGCTTCTTTCACGTAGAGACCATGGAGGTCAACTTCTCCGACTGGCCTGTCCTAAAAACCGTACAGCAAGTCAGATACTTCACTCAGCGACATCTTACTTGGTTATTTTCTGAGCGCACCCTTTAGCTAGTTTATCCACAGAGTTAGGAACACGACCTTTACCTTTGAATATGATGGCACTTGCTTGCGCGTTGAGGTTTTCCATCTTGAGTGCATGGCGTTTGCCTTGCTCTGAAAGCGTCTTTGCGAGGGCACGGTCACGGCGTTCGTAGGCCTCTTTGCTCTGTTGGTAGCATTGGGCCATCGAGTCGCCCTCCTTTTTGGCTTTCGCTCGGAGGGACGCATGTGTTTCTACAGGAGGGAAGTTCTCATGAGAAGAGTCGACGGTAGGTTGTCTGTGTGGCCGGTCATCACGTCTGCGACTCCTCGGTCGAGGGGATGGTGATCGAGGACGACGGTCCTCTTGGTTGTCCGTGAAGAGAGCGTAGAGAGCATAAGCAGCGAGAACACCTGCGATGAGATAGAGCATGGTCAAAGGACACACAGCAAGTGGCCTCGTGGACACCTAGTTTGGCAGACCACGAGGCAGCGGACAGCAACGAAGCGTTGGTCATTCAACTAAAATGAGTACAGTGAAATGCGAAGTGCAGAGTAAGCAATGCATGTCCGTATGCAAAACAAGTCCGGAATAAATGTCCAACGAAGATGTGTCCGTCCAGTGTTCAAAATGTCCAAGAGTCCGTGAGGGAAGAGTATGGTACAGAGATCATTTGTACATCATGAAGTCGTCACTGCGTAACTGCTGCGTAAATGTTCATGGATCATGAAGACGGCGCAACGATGCGGAAAGGAGGACTCCAGTTGCCAGAGTCGCCAAAGACTGGGGACAGGGTCAGACCATGTACCCGACACAAGAAGAACGACTTACGGACGACCATCCACTGGTCATCCAGGGGCTGGGTGTCAAAGGGGATGGTGATGTTGACTGCACCATCAGTCAATTGGAAGTTCTGTGCAATGGGTTGATCCTGGGTGGCATCCCCATGCCGCAGATAGACCTGGCCGATGGAGTTCGTGACCTGGGTGGGTTTCCCGGTGGTATTCCAGGTGACAGTGTAGGAGCACCCGGCGACCCAGGTGGTGTTACTTCTAGGCGTAATGATGGGGGGTACCCAGACATCGCGGGCGACGAGGGGGAGAGCATAGACGAGAGAAAGGAAAGAGCATAAGATGGCGAGGAGATACATGATGATGATGATGGTCGTAAGGGGATGAGGATTGGCAAGGGGCCACTCGAGTTTATATACCACACAAACTCCGACCAACCGGGTCCACCTGCGTCCGCTGTCATCTCCGGAGCATCGCCAATGCCGTTCAAGCGGAAAAGATCCATAGACCGGGTCGATGAGGAAGACTTGGACATAGCCTTGGAACTCACAGGCACCCGGCTTGCCGCAGATGGCGACGACGACGACGACCTCGGTGATTTCATTCACGATGCCATCGCAAAAAGAGACGTCAGGAGTGGAACCGACTTGCTCAAGAAAATAAAAAATAAAAAATCGAGACACGGCGATGTGGGCGGTGGCAGTTTTCAAAGCATGGGTCTGTACGATGCCCCGCCTGTGTCTGTCCTCTCACTCGTCTGCCAGGTCTTCACCCATGTCTGCTGCGTGCGCTCACTCTCCAGGGATACCGCACCCCAACCCCGATTCAGCGCGCAACCATCCCCTCCCTTCTTGCCACTCCCCCGCGCGATCTCGTCGGTATGGCTCGCACCGGTTCAGGCAAGACACTCGCGTACATGGTCCCTTTGGTGCAACGTCTCGGCGGTCGCCATGTCCATGCCTTTGGCGCACGTGCCATCATCCTCGTACCAGCCAGGGAACTCGCCCTCCAGGTCGTCAGAGTCGGTAAAAGCCTCGTAAAGGGCTGGAAGGCCGATGCAGCGCCCCATGCCGGCCAAGGCAATGATGACGACGATGACAACTCCAAATCGGGTTCGGGCGAGAGCCTCCGGTGGGGTCTGATCGTTGGCGGTGAAGGCATGGACGAGCAGTTTGGAATGATCAGCCGAAACCCGGATGTGTCAGTCGTTCGTTTTCGCCTCCCGTATTCTGCCATCTAACGTCCGCATACAGTATCATCGCAACTCCAGGCCGTCTTCTCCACCTTATCGTCGAGATGTCCCTCTCGCTTGCCTCGGTCCAATTCGTCGTCTTTGACGAGGCCGATCGTCTCTTTGAGCTCGGCTTTTCCACCGCCATGTCCGAGATTCTCGCCCGCCTTCCCTCATCACGTCAAACCCTATTGTTCTCCGCCACCCTCCCAAAGTCCCTCGTCGAATTCGCGAATGCCGGTTTGCGCGATCCGAAACTCGTCCGGCTTGACGCGGAATCTAAAATAAGTCCCGACCTCCGTATGGCCGTCTTCTCTGTGAAGCAATCCGAAAAAGACGCGTGTCTACTCTCCCTTCTGAGAGACGTAATCAAAACCCCCCTTGCCGGCGACGAACAATCCGGAGATTCGAGCAAGGATGTCAAGGGCAAGGGCAAAGCAAAAGTGAAATACCCTACTCACACAGCACCACATCAGACGCTTATCTTTACAGCCACAAAACATCATGTCGAATATCTCTCGGCCCTTCTTACTGCTGCGGGTTATGCCGCATCTGCTCTCTATGGCTCTCTCGTACAATCTACGCGCAACTTCCAAATGTCTCAATTCTTAGCAGGCAAGACACAGATCCTGGTCGTCACGGACGTCGCTGCCCGCGGACTGGACATTCCGATTCTCGAGCACGTCATCAACTACGACTTCCCCGTCGGTGCACGTATTTTTGTCCACCGCGTAGGACGAACCGCGCGTGCAGGCCGCAAGGGCTGGGCTTGGAGTTTTGTCACGCACAGCGAAGCCGCATATCTATGCGATCTCCAGCTCTTCCTCGCGCGACCGCTGCTTGGCATCGCCGCACAGCCAGCGTCTGTCCGAACCTCGGAGGAGCCGTATGCAGAATCTCTCGTACTGGGGCCCTTTCCGCGGGATGCGATTGATGCCGAGGTGGAGTACGTTCGCACGTTGCATGCTGTGCACCATGGGTTATCCAGCCTCCGTGGTGTCATGGATCGTGGACAGATGATGTATGAGCGCAGCCGCGGCAAGGCGAGTGCTGCGAGCTATAAACGGGCCAAGGAGATTGCGACATCGGAGGGGTGGGCCGGGGATGCGCAGGGGGCACATCCGGTGCTGTCACTCGCGAGGGCAAAGGGTGATGCGATCGCCTGTGTGGATGAGGGTGCCGATAAGAGAATGGAGATGATTCAGGCATTGAGTGCGTTTAAGCCTGCGGAGACCGTCTTCGAGGTCGGGTCGCGAGGCAAGACGGCGAATGCCAACGTGGGATTGATGAAGGAACGAAGGAAAGCACTCGCGAAAGCAGCAGAGCGAATGACACACGCATCCTCATCTAGGTCTGCCCCAGTCGCTGAAAGGGAGGAGCAGGGCCTCTCATTGCATGACGATGTCGAGATGGAGATGGCCGACGAAGAGGACATTGCAGTACGCATAGTCCGTATTGTAGCCGATAGCTATCACTTACAGATTCGACAGGCTGTATTCAACACAAAGAAAAAGAAGGGCAAGGACAACTATCGCGACGAGGAGTTTTACATGTCGCATTACCACAAGGATGCCAACACTGAAAAAGGGTATGTCATGGCATCTTACGCATTCTGCGGTGCTCATCTCGCACATCACTAGATACTCCCTGACCGACGGCGCCTCCTCGTTTGCTGAACAAGCCCGCGGAGTCACGTTCGACATCATGGGGGATGTCACGGTGGCAGAACGAAACCGACACAGGCTGACGTGGGACAAGAAGAAGAAAAAGCTCATCAAGGGCGATGGGAGTGGCGCAGACAACGTCAAGCTCGTTCGGACAGAGAACGGCACGCGTCTTCCTGCGAGCTACAAGAGCGGCCGCTTTGACGAGTGGAAGAAAAAGACCAAGGTGACGATACCCAAGATTGGTGAGCGGGAGGCGTCGCAACCGGCCTCGGTGGGGGCAAGGCGATGGCGACACAACAAGGTCGTCGAGGCCAAGCCACTCGACAAGCTTTCCAAGGACTACAGCCGGAAATTGAGGCAATTCAAGAAGAAGGGCGCGGCGGCAGATGGGGAAATGGAGGATCCTCGAGCGCGGCCAGTCAGAGACGCGGCCAAGTCGAAGAAGAGTGGTAAACGATACGGAGCCAAGTCCCCCCGGCGCGTCAAGAATGAAATCAAGACGGTCGATCAGATCCACAAAACACGCAAGATGGCGGAAAGGAGACGGGAAAAGAACGCCCGGCCGAGCCGAAAAGGTAGACGCTAGTATACGGGATGTGTCTAGTCGCCAATACCATCTATGCAATGTCCGAGTACTCCCATTTAGCGCCTGCTCCTGGTATCACGGGCACGTTTTCATTTTGGAGCAAGTCAACACCCACACTCCTTAGGGCATTGATGCACCACTCTGGGTATCCCTGATCACCAAAGTAGTTCTTGAAGAACGTCCGGAGGTACTCGGGGAATCTGGCTTCCACAATCGCATCTCTGGCCCCACCCATCACCCGTGCCTGGAACACCAAGTTGTGTTGCGTCAGTGCTGCGAGCAAGACGTCAAGGTGAAGCGGTAATTAGAGACGAAGCCAAGATACCGTGCGCCCCTGCAGTCTCGATCGTAACAATATGATGTAACATTGCACAGGAGGTTCCGCTCGAACAGGTTGGACAGGGACAGCCATCGTCGATGCGTTCCATGCTTTTGGCATGCTTTTTCAGACCTGAGCAAGTTCAGTGCTTCGTCGAAGAGTATCTTGTTGGACCCACGAAGATTCAGTGGACCTCTAAAGGTCAGGGCAACGCCAAATCGAGCAGTCCGAGTGGGGAATACGCAGTCTGCCTATCAGATCGTGAACACTCGTCCCCACGGCCATATCAGCGAGATGTACCATGTCAACGCCTAGCGCTACACAGACCAGAAGGTCTCCATCGAAGGGTCAGGATCGAACCACGAAGAAGCTGTGACGTTGACCTTCTGCAAAGCCAATGCCCATGGAATACCGTGGCCCTCACAAGCACCATTCAGCTGTGATGTTGCGCAGGGTGTGAAAGGAAGCTTACGATCCATTGGCAGTTTGTCCGCACATTGTTTGATGCTGTGGAACCGGTGAGATCGCAAAAGCAATCGAGCAAGTGATTGATTACATTCTCCAGAACACGTCTGTGCACCACTCAAGTCGTCATGTTAATTCCCGAGTGACTGCGCCACAAACCTTTCTCTTCGCCTCCGCTCAGGCCACCTATGGCGAATCCAGCGACATGGTGCTTTCTCTCAATCATGGCATCCAGGCACTTGTCGCGAAGGACAGGATCTAGCCCGCCTTGAACGATCGCAAAGAGGTTTTGCTGGTCCTTGCGTCCTGAGCGTTCGTGCTGCTCGATACATCGATCTAGCCACCGAATGGAACGCTCCATGGCTTCGCCCACCCGGGGCCCAACGGTGAGGCTACTGACTGTGCCTTGTGAGAGTGGTTACAGGACACATTCCCAGTACCCACCAACGTCATCTAGTTGCATGATGATATCTGCACCTATGGAATGCTGTATCGAAATGCTTTGCTCCGGCTGTGAATGCATCAGTCACATTCCAGAGGTGTATAGGATGCCAAATTACAGTCAGCATGGTGGGTTCTCCGGTGAAGGGGCTAGAAAAGAGTGCCCCTTCCTCTGTGATCCTCGTGAATTTGTCGAGAGAGACGAGTTGAAAGCCACCGCTATCCTAGATCAGGACGTTCATTCATGGAGTGGATCAAATGAAGTAAAGAGTACGCGCTGTCAAGATGTTTCGATGCCACCCTTGGAAGACATGTGCCCCACCCGCTTCATCCAGCACCTCCGTCCCTGGCCTCAGGTTCAAGTGATACGTGTTATTCAGTATGAGCGTGATTCCAAGCGCTTCGACCTGTTGTGGCGTCAGCCCCTTGATCGCAGCTTGGGTTGCGACAGGCATGAAGGTCGGAAGCATCGTGACGCCGTCTTGGAGATGGGTTTGTTGGGCAGATTTTGAAAGGCTGAGGGGACTTACGAGCGAGTTTCATGCGGCAGACGCGCGCATTCGTCGTTGGACATCGGGCAATGACCTCAAACTCCATCACTTTTGATGGGACGGGAAGAAGTGGTTGTGGCGGTGCAACTCAAAAGAGATCTGGATCTGATCAGGACCACGTGCTCTCGGTCCGCCCGGCCCGGTCCATACGTCTCTTTTGTCTTTTTTCGTGTCGACGGGTCCAATGTTTCGTTTTGGTCGTCGATGCGTTCGATTGTTCTTCGACAACACGCAACATGCTCGTCCACTTCAAAGATATTTCCATAACGGAAGAAGTCTGATTGGAGAGCTCAGCTCACGGCAGTTCATAGCGAATGTCACGCGGTAGGTAGACTCGTATCTTCACATTCTCTCTAAAAAGTATTGCGTGTTAGTCCAGATGAACTTGAGAGGCACCTCGAACGGTCTCGCACTGTCTATCTTGGAATAGATCCCACTGCAACAGCCCTCCACGCAGGACATCTTCTTCCGCTGCTTTGCCTGCTTCATTTTCAGCTGCGGGGTCATAATGTGATTGCGCTTGTAAGCAGGAAGGCAATGACATGCATCCCGTTCTCTCGTAACTTGTGTGCTGTAGTTAGGTGGCGCAACAGGCTTGGTTGGCGATCCTTCGGGACGTATGACTGAACGTCAGCTGGCCGACAAAGAGCAGATCGAACTGAATACCCAGAATCTCACTCGCGCCATTCACAAGTTCTTCGACAGCGCGACCACGTACGCCAAGGACAGAGTATCGACGCCCTCCTCTCTGCCTTTGGTACAAGTCGTCAACAACCTTGTATGGCTAAAAGACGTCAACCTGCTTGATTTTCTGCGTACGACTGGCATCCACTTCCGAGTCAATAGCATGCTCACCAGAGACAGGTGCGGCGTAACTCGTCACTGTTGTACTTTTGACTCAGGACTGGCAGTGTGAAGACGCGGATGAATACACAACAGGGGATATCTTTTACCGAGTTCGCGTATCAGCTCCTGCAGGGATATGACTTTTACGAACTGTATAAAGCGCGCGGATGTACCCTCCAGATTGGTGGATCCGACCAATGGGGAAACATCTTGTCTGGCGTTGAACTGATAAACAAAGCTGAACGCGGCCCGCACTCTGGCTCGGATGCCGTCAAGGACAAGGGCTTTGCGTTGACAACACCACTTTTGACTACATCACAAGGGGAAAAGTTTGGCAAGAGTGCAGGGAACGCGATCTGGTTGGAACATGATTTGACTAGTTATCTGGATTTCTACCAGGTCCGTCTACCCTTTTGTAACTGCTCGATGTTGATTCGATTACCTTAGTTCTTCATACGGACTAGCGACGGGGACGTGGAAAAGTACCTGAAATTGTTCACACTGCTGCCAGTAGAGAGAATAACCACCATTTTGCACGATCACCAGGTAGATGGATCCGGTTCTTTTCAGGATACGACTCTGATCCTTGGCAGATGTCCCCAGAACATCGTATTGCACAACGAGTCCTGGCAGAGGAAGTTACCCTAATGGTTCACGGCGGTCAGTCTTTGATCCGCCAATGTTTGCTATGATTGATATTAATTTCGCCATCAGAGGACGGGCTGGATGCAGCCAGAATAGCGACACAAGTCCTCTTTGGTGCAGATTATACCACGCTCAAAGCCGATCAGATCATCAAATCACTGAGTGACGATCCCCGACTCGTGTTTTGCACCGAAGAGGAGATGTTCAATACGTCGCTACCCAATCTGATCGCGAACCACCAGCTCGTGTCATCAAAATGTAAATCCAGAATGCTTGTTTGTGGCGTCTTGCTAACTGTATTATAGCGGCGGCACGTCAGTTGGCTCAAGCGGGCGGATTGTACCTTAACAACAACGCACAACGCGATCCTCGCTGTCTCTTAACGCGCGAAGTTCTCATCGACGGCAGGGTGGCTGTTGTACGAGTTGGGAAGGACAACCATTGCATTTTTGCTCTTAGATAGACTAAGTACATGTTCACGTTAACTATTGGTTTCCGAATGGCTGGTATGAAATATGCTACACCGAAGGATTAAAATAAGCTCTCGCATCGAACAATACCACATCTTTTGGGTGTACAGCCTAACTTGGCAGATGGAACTAGTTTTTGCGCGGGGTGAATTTTTTTAACATGAGGATGAGATCCTAGTGCCAGGTAGATGAAGAGTTTGGTGGGTTGGTCCAATTGTAGGATGACTTACGACGATGAGAGAGGACAAGCTCAAGCCTCGCTGACGCAACTGTACTTCATTAGAGACACAAGGTTCATGGATCGCTTCATTCAGAGGGGACGGGATGTCACTTTCCTAGCTCCATCGTCAATTCAGAAAACGAACCACTTTAAGCTAAAAGCGCACCGGCTTCAAGATGTTAGCTTGCTGTGGTTCTTGGTGTATAGGTTCCCAGGATACCTGCTAAGCACAGATTCACGTGAAGTGTTTGGAAGGTGAGATGAAGGAATCTCACCAAAACCCTCTCACGGGCAGGCAGCTTCATCCTCGGGTAAGGATGGAACCTCAACAAATATGATGAACGGTAAGCGGGGAGTCGGCCAGAATCCATAGAGGTGTCAAGACACAGGAACGAACAGAAGAGGTGTGTCACACTGCGAGCCACGGAGGCAACTGAGTCGAGCGAGAGAGAAAAAAAGAATACGAATTTAAAGGCCCAGATTTTCAGCGTAACTCAGACTCCGTGTCCCGCCAGGGCAACCGTGACGGCAAGAGCGCACCAAACGCGCACAACCTTTGCGGAACTTTTTGGAATGGTCACTTGGTTCACTCGTGCCGCGTCCATCTGCTTCCGGACAGTGGTTTCAATTGGCTACTGAGCAAGCTACCTGAACCAGCTGTTGGCAAGTTTCAAACGAACGTCCATGAAACAAGGCGGCTCTTCATTGCCAGGCGCCCAAATGGAGGAAAGCCCTGGAACCTGGCCAGACCACACGGAACTTGAACACCGCCCCGCCAAAGAAGAACGCAGCGTGCATTTGTGCTTCAGCGGAGATGGAGAATATTGTAGTACATTCACGGAGACACGACGGTACGCCTCATTATACCTGTACGGATTCAAAGCTGAGCAATTTGTACACCTCAGCAAAAGAAACGTACTGTGGTGGGAAATATAGGGTGTGACAGTGTCACAGACAGGGGTTCTGTCACGTCACAGTAGAAACGACACAAGGCAAGTTTGTTCAAGACGACGATGAATGCGAATATGCAACTCAACGTGTGCCCATTCAAGCGCATCAAAAGGACATCAAGACGTCCGTGTGAGGTAGTATGACGGCAAGACCGGAACCCACGTCATGGTACTAGACAGATGCGACATCCCTGTGGGACAGCGGAAGACAAAAGGCCCAGCAATCGGCCAGCTAGATGTCCCCCTCGTATAAATGTATTCTGGAGTGAATCAAGACACTCACCTGAACAGTCTGACACCTGGATGTCCATGGTTCTGCGCCATGATCCGCATATCCACCCAAAGGTGGTGAATGGCACCCTTTGATACCGCCATAGGCGAGTACAGTGAGTGTCGAACGAACAAGACGTGTGTATGACTTGCTGCGATCAAGAGCACGGAATTTTTCACCGTGCGGTTTCTCTGACAAAAACCCCCCACAACGACCCGTCGTCGATTTGTTAGCGCTGTGGATTGTCTGCCAAGACCGGCGAGCGTGGTACCCGAGGATGACTGACTTGGTGTGTTTCGAGCGCATCAATCAGCCAAAGCAGAAATACCCCGCAATGGTGACATTTGTGCACAAGAACGGTGCGACGAAATGTTGGACGAATGCCTCAAGATGGCGCTACCATGAAGGCAGCGACAAAGGTGGTCGAGCTTGTCCAGGTCTGTTGACACAACTCCGCACCCCAAAATGCCACCACCAATCAACGTCAATTTTTGAACCTCAGCGAGCTCATCCACCGTCTTGACCAGTCTCAGTCTCAGTCTGAATAAATCCCCCCTCCTCAGAATTCTGGCACTTTCGTAGACGGCAAATTTCCGCGTAGTCAGTGAAATTTCAACCCAGCCGACTCGTTCTTGGCTCACACCCTACAGAATTCCAATCCCCGCCCACCCAGCAGACTCTGTCGCCAACGGCCCATGTATCGCTGAGGTCCTCGCTCTGTCAACCTAAGCACCTCACCTCAAAATCAGTCCGTCATGTAGCAGGAGAGCAACGAACCCATCACGGAAAATAAAACCTGGTCGATTACACCTGTTCTTCTCGTCGTTCGTGGTTATACGTCCTCGCCCATATGCGGGGAATCCTAAGTAAGAGACTTGTCCATGCGCTCCATATGTCACACAACATTCACTAGTTCGAAAGGATTATATCGAAGACAAGGAGATTTTCCACCCGTTTTCCCCCACAATAACGGGGTTCCTCACTTCTCTTCATCAACGCCAACCCTGACACGGACGCCGTGGTCTCAAACATCTGCGAGTACTCGAGCTTTGAGTACGAATGGGCGATGGGCTCATCACTTGGCGACAGTATCCAATCCTGGCAAGAACGTCGTTTCTGATTCCAAGGGAATTTCGGCGCTGGTTTATTCCCCTTCCGAACAAAAACAGCAGGCAAGTCGACATCCCTCGTCGCTTTCAGGGTATTGACTAGCCATCGCTTTCCCATAACAGGACTGACCAGTGGGTCGCCGTTGCGTGGAACGGTGGACTACATTGTGATATAGTGCGCGAGGAAGATCATACCCTATCTCGTGTTAAGAGCTGGCATGTCCTTAATTTGGCTGCGGGTGGCTGGGCTTGGGCATATTAGTATTCAGTCTCTGTTCCACCGAGCGCTCTCTGATGTCAACAACGGACAATGCAAACTTGAGCCTAGGCCCCCTCCTTCAACAGCGCCGTGAGTGTTGCGACGCTGATGCGGCGACTGCGGATCAATGTCTCCCGCGAAGCATTCCACTTTGCACCTCGCCCGCTCAAAGTCCTTGCACGCCACTGGGAGTCGCCTTGTCTTTGAATACGAGGGGCGGGGCTTGATTACATCCAGGAAACACTTTCGCTTTACCCCGATCGCCCAATTCCGCTGGACAACTGCAACCCGAGGGGATTGATTTGCGACCAGAAGTTCCTGACGTTCATTATCCTTGAAAAAGTACGGGGTTCATCCCCACTCAGCTGCGCGACGAGATTGATGACTGCGATGCAGTCATGGAGGGCCAGAACATGGGTCAATACAGTCGAAGAATCTGATCATCGCACCATATGAGCAAGAGTTAATTGGCTGTGAGTTGGTGCATTAGCCTCCTACTATCATGACGTACGAGTCTAACCCCTTTCTCCCCTCAAGCCTGTCTCATTATCCTTCACAGTAGTCGCATTTTCAGCTTGTCTCCGTAACCAGTCTATTACCAAAGCAGTCGGGCTTCAGGTTGCGCTGCTTCCTAGAATCACCGGGAAACGATGTACCAGCAATCATCATACTGAGGATTATACCAATCCCTTTTTGTGCCACCTCCACGAGAGGCGCCAGTACGACAATGATAATCATAAGTATCATAAAGAGAAAGAGGAACTGAGGGGATGTTCCATTGATTGTACGTGCTCGCCTTGTCCTCCGAGGTTTACGTATTCACAGGATAAGGCAAAGGCGTGCTCCGTAAATAACTCGAGGAAGCGCGAATCCGGATCTAGCATTAAAAGGCAGGATAGTACAATGCGCCAGTTTCCTGGAACTGAAATAAGTAATAGAACATTCCTTGCGTTACCATCTGCGGCAGAGAAGTGCGCAAAGAGTTCCTCCACGTATTTGTCGTGCCTGCGACGTACGCTTCGGTTGTCTCCATTCGTTCATTCTGCGAGTTTGGGCCCGCAACGCTGGAGGCGGTTTCCAGTCGCGCGCACCCTGAACTACATTTCCCAGGTGCCATACACCCCGGAAAGGTTCGTGAAACCTACGGACTCGGTGACTTTATTTCCCTACTATGGACAGCAAGAAGATCAAGGTATGCGACAACAGAAACAGCGGAGTATCTGACTCTCCAACCTTCATCATGCAACCAAGAAAAGACAGACTCTGACGGACACCTGTGAAACACCCAACGAAAACTCAACTTGAGGATTGTGTTCACTTCTTTTCACCATCAACGCTAGTATGATAGCAATGAACAGACCGGAAAATGAGATTATTCCATTTGTGCTCCAAAATAGGCTAACATGTTCGTAGTAATTGGGGAACGGGAACAGATGAGATATGCTACATTGAGGGACTGGATTAAGTGATTCTATGTAGGGTCTTCATGTCAAACATATGGCGTTCTCTGGTTGGAGTGCAACTTGGCAAACGGAACTATGACCTGCGCAGGGAGAGCTTTCTGAGTACGAGGGCAAGAGCCTAGAATCAGACAAATGGAGAGTTCTGCGCGCTGGTCCAATAATATCACGGATTAGTCACTTACGACAGCAAGAGAGGACAAGCTCAAGCGTCGTTGACGCAACTGTGACTCGTCATCGGCACCACTTCCATCAGTTCCTTCAATTACAGTCAACGATATGTCTTTTTCCTGGTTCCGTCGTCAATTCAGAAGAATCATAATATCAAGCTGAAAGCTCACCGGCTTCGAGATGTCCACTTTGTGCAGTTCTTGGTGCAATTCCCGGTGTGCGGGCTCACAGGATGCCTGTTTAGCACGGATGCTAAGTGTTTGGAAAGTGAGATGAAGAAATCTCACCAAAATCCTCTCACGAGCTGGTGATTTCATCCTCGGGTAAGGATGAAACCTTAACAGATATGACGAGCGGTAAGCAGGGAGTCGCCCGGAATCCATCAAGACGTAAGAATGAACGGAAGAGAGGTTTATCACACTGCGAGCCACCGAAGCAACCAAGTTGAGCGAGAAAAACAAGAGAAAAAGAAAAAGCGACATTAAAGGCCCAACTTTTTAGTCGAACTCAGATCCGTGTCCCACCCTGTAACCGTGACGGCAAGAGCACATAACCTTTGGGGAACATGGCTACCACTTCATCCGCGCCGTCCATCAACTTTTGAAGAACAGTCTCGACAAGCTGCAACGAATAGCGGAACCACTGGTTCCAAGCGAGCGCCCATGAAACAAAGAAACTATTCATCACTAGCGCACCAAATGGAGGAATGGCCTGGAACGTGGCCCGACCGCAAAGAATTCGAACACCGCCACGCTATGAACGTACAGGCATCCGTGCTTGAGTCGAGAGGAAATATTGTCGATGCCGAATAACGGAGACAGAAAGTACGCCTGCACAGATCCACAGCTGAGCATTTTTTAACATCTGCAGAAACGAAACGCGTACCGTGGAAAGCGAGATGTGACAATGTCACAAACAGGGGTTCTGTCACGTCACAGTAGAAACAGGCAAGTTTGTTCCAGAACGACGATGGATGCAAATGTGCAACTCAACGAGTGTTCAAGCGCATCGAAAAGGCGTCAAGACATCTGTGTGAGGTAGTATGACCGCAAGACCACAACCCCCTCTTCGCCCATGTCAAAGATGCTAAACAGCTGCGACACAATTCTGAGGCAGCAGAAGACCCAGCAACTGGCCAACTAGAAGCTCCCCGTATAAATGCATTCCCGAGTAAATCAAGACACTCACCCGAACGGTCTGACTTCCGAATGACCATGGTTTTGTACCATGAGCTACACGTTCCACCCAAAGGTGGTCAATAGTTTGCTTTAACACTGAAGAGGCGAGTGGAACTCCAGTAAGTGTCAAACGAACAAAACGTGTGCATGATTTGTTGCGAACAAGAGCACGGAATTTTCGCCGTAGGGTTCTTCTGACAAAGCCCTCGCAATAACCCATCTTCGATCTGGTAGTGCTGTGGAATTTTTCTGCCGTCCCCAAGAACGGCCAGCGCGGTGCGCGACAACGGTGTGTATCAAGCAGTCCCAAAATCAAAATAGAAATGCCTGGCAGCGACGGCGACGTTTGTGCACGGGAAATATTGGACAAAGGTCTCAAAAATGCACAACCAGTAAGAAAGGTGTGGAAGTTGTCCAGCTGGTGGTCCGTTGAGGCGCACAACTCCGCTCCACCCGCGTACCGCAACCAGGCAACGTCATTTGAACCCCAGCGAGTTCATTCACCGTCCCTCGACAGTCCAGTCATTTCTTCTCTTAGCATGATAAATCACCCTCACTCACCGACTCAGAATATCGGCATCCTCGGGGGTGACACATTTGCTAAAATTCCATGGGGGCTCCGGTAGCCTTTTCAGCCCGGCCAACTGTTACATCCACACGGAAATCCAATCCCCGCCAATCCAGCAGACACTGTCACCAATGAGCCACCTCTAAATCCCTTCCCCAGTCCATCCTCGGTCTGCGGCAATTCTGTGGCAGGGATAACGAGTAAGGATACCCAGCGCAGACGATGACATTCCCCATGGAGCTTGGACAAACCGACGGATTCACCACTTCCTCCCATCCTCTCATACCTCGTCACTGGTCATTCGCCCTTTAATCTCACGTGTGGGACTCTCAAGTATGAGAGGGTTGTTCGCACACTTCGCGTCACACAATGCTAATAGCCAAGGACTCTACCTCGTACACCCAGGTTTTCCACTCGCTGTTCCCCGAGTGCCGGTAACGAGATCCCGAGGGTACATACTCGTCTTAGCCTTAAACCATGCATTGGTAAGCACTCGGATTTCGAGTGCGGACGTGTGGTGGACTCAGTTGATGACAGTGTCCAACCCTGGCAATAATGTAGTTTCTGGCACAATAGGAAAGCTCTACAATTAGTGTTCAGCCAGAGTGACAGGTGGGTCGACCCCCTGTCAGCTTCAGAACATCGACTAACTGTAGCTTTCCTGCGAAAAAATACCCAGCTGCCGTTAACTATGGGAGACGATGCGTTGTGTTACATAGTATGCGAGAAAGGTATCCCCGTTGCATGGCTAGTAGTGTAACCTTGAATGTGACTGCAGCGGAGCTTTGGCAAAAAGTGACGACTTATTCTTGCGCAATGAGGATGACAGCACCGTAAGGACACCGAGCACGGTGGTTACTCGCGACTTATTCCGCTTCGTTCACTTGTGATCCCCTTCGCACATCCTTGAACATTGCAAATCAACTCGTCTGTCAGCATGAGAGGGCAAACGGACGGTCAAGAAGCAACCTCGCTTTCAATGCCCACCTGAACGCCTCGATCGCTCGATGCCATGGAACAACTCCTGAAAGATCAAACGCCCTTTTGCCTTCGTTTGTTCGCTCCAAGTCTAACTCATCTGAAGCAGCTTACCCGCCTCTGGAAAGACAAGGTACTGAGTGAATTCATCCTCTGCCCCATATTTCGCAAGGTAGCTAGGTTCGCAAGTTGCCAGCTCAACCTGATATACATGATGATTGAGCTTGTTTCAGCCACAAGAGGCCGTGTCTGTTAAGATTTGCTTGCGCAACCACTCAAGCTTTCACCTCCCTTACGCTTCTCTGATCTCAGACTTGCAGCTATTTGTCAAGTCTCCCTCTGTCCATTTTGTGGGGATTCAAACTCCTTTCAGTCCTCCACCAGCGGCCTCTATTGTGCATCATTGAATGAAATAACCGTCGATATCGGCAATCTCGCTCTATCCAGGCAGATCTCGGCACGTCTATTTCTCGGCGTTTGCCAACCATACTTACCATTTCTGCGCACTCGACGGCGCCAAGAACCTGGAAAATGGATTAGTGAGATCATCCGGAACCAACCAACCTCAGTGCTGAGGATGAGCGACGCACAACGACGGAAGGATGATGACGAGAAAGAGGTGCTGGGAGCTGGACGAGCGAGCTTGACATTGACGCAACCACGACCACAACTGAGAATCCATGGTCTTGATGTAAGTACTGTGAGTGATGCACGTTCCTGCCAATCTGTAGCGCCACCTTGTCGTCAGGCTCCCTTCCCAGCGCCACCTTCCGTCATCCCGAGGTTAGCTGCCATCCATGAGCCTCGAGGAAGTCAAAAATAGACATGTGATTCTAAATTGTCTTTCCCTGACAGCTCAAATGCAAAGGTGTACCAATCAATTAATGGAATGCTCGCTTCTTGTTATCCGAGGACATGAGTGTATCAACTGGAGGGATAATCAGTGCATTTTTGCTCTGAAATGGATTCTTACACAATCATGTTAATGTTCGGATGGCAGTATAGGAAATACGCTACATGGAAGTGGATTAAGTGATCGTATGCGAGGTCCTCGTATCTGACGGAGCGCAACATGCCTTCCCAGTGGACGGTATTACTTGCCTTGTAAAGAGAGCTTTGTAGTGAATACAAGTGCAAGGTCCTGGATTCAGAGTAGATAAAGAGTTTGGTATCGTATCACAGATCAATCGCTTACGACAACAAGAGAAGAGGCACCTGAGCGTCGTTGACACAGCTGTGTTTCGCTAGCGACTCTGGGTCTGTTGATAACTTCATTTGGAGCGAACAACATGTCGCTTCCCTAGACGGATCATTGGTTCAGAAGATTGGACGCTTCAAGTTCAAAGCTCACCAGCATCAAAATGTTTGCTCGGGATGGCCCTTGGTGCACCGGTTTCTGAGAGATCTATTTTGGCGTGGATTTACGATAAGTGTTTCCCAGAAGTGGAAGGCGAGATGAAGAAATCTCACCAAAATCCTCTCACGAGCTGGCAGCTTCATCCTCGGGTAAGGGTGAAACCTTAAGAGATACGACGAGCGGTAAGTAGGAAGTCGCCCAGAATCCATCGGGAGCAACGAGAGGTGTATCACACTGCGATCGAGGTAAATGTAGCGAAGTCGGACGATGAAACCAAGAGGAAAAAGAGAAAGAATTTAAAGGCCCAGATTTTCAGTTGAACTCAGACTCCGTGCCAGGGTACCCTGACGGCAAGAGCACGCCAAACCCCACATAGCTTTTGCGAAACTTTCGTGACAACCACTGCTTCACTTGTGCTTCATCCATCTCGCTAGACCACTTGTTGGGATATCCCGGAGGAACCTCCGTGAAACAGGACGACTCTTCGCTGCCAAATGCGAAAATGGGCGCCCAGACCTCGCGGAATTTGAACACCATCGGCTAAAGACAAGGCCCATCCAAACCTGAGGCGGAAAGAGAAAATATGAGCACATATACGTGCAAACGTTACGGTATGTCTCATATACCTGTACAGATTCGAAGCTGAGCATTTTCAAGGGAGAGAACAGGGAAATACTGTGGGGTGTGACAGTGTCACAGACAGGGGGGCACTGTCACGTCACAGTAGAAACGCGCAGGCAAGTTTGTTCGCAACGACGACGAATGCAAATGTGCAACTCAACGTGTGTTCCGTCAAGCGCATCGAAAAGAAGTCAAGAAGTCTGTGTGAAGCAGTATGACCGCAAGACCGAAATTCCCCTTCACTCTTGTCGAAGCTGAATAGGTGCGACAACCGCTGTGGGGGCTACCCAAGACAGGCCCAGCAATCGGCCAACTAGATGCCCCTCGTATGAATCTATTCTGAAGTGAATCAAAACACTCACTCGAACAATCTGACGTAGTCAACGCCCAACCGTATTGTTGCAACCTGCATACCCACCCAAAGGGGGCGAATAGCTTGCTTTGACGCTGCGAGAGGCCAGTGGGACTCCAGTAAGTGTCGAACGAGCAAGACGTGTATATGACCTGCTGTGATCAAGATTTACACCGTACGGTGCTTCTGACAAAATCCCCGCGATGACCCATTCTCGCTCTATTAGTGCTACGAATCCCTCCGCCGTCCCCAAAAACGGTGAGAATAACGAGCTGGTGTGTATCAAGCAGCCCCCAAGTTAAGGCAGAAATGCCCAGCAATGGCGATGCTTGTGCACAAGAAATGTGCGACGGAAGTTGGACGACTGCCTCAAGCCATGAAGGTGAGCAAGAAGGAAAGTGGAGGATGCCCACCTTGTGGTCCGTACGTGCCGCACACAACTCCGCTCAATGGCACCTCCAAACAAAATTCCGCATGCCACAACCAGTCATCAAATTTGAACTTCAGCGAGCTCATTCACCGTTACGACTCTCCGATTATTTTCCCTCTCTGAATAAATCCCCCTCTTCAGAATAATATTCTCGACGGCGACAAATTTATTCCATCAATTTCGGTTGTATTCCAAGTCAGTGAATTTCAACCCAGCCGGCTCCCTCTTGGCCCACATCAAGCAGGGTTCTAATCCCCGCACACCAAACGGACTACCATCAATGCCTCATGCTTTGCTAACCCCTCGCTCAGACAAGCTTTGCATGTGCCCCACAGGTCACCTCTGAATGCTTTTCCCAAAAAATAAATCGTCCTCAGTCTAGCAGTTCAGTGTTGGAGGACTGACTAGCCAACGAATCCACCATTTTCCTCCACTTTTATTTCATCTCTGTTCCTGATTATTCATGGCGCCGCCCTCCCCTGGCTCTAAGTAAGAGACCTGTCTACGCGCTTCGCTCTACGGTGACACTAACCATTCCAAGGGATGGCCCTCTTCCCAGATTTTCTACTTGTGTATCGTGAGGTCAATAACGAGGCTCATGGCGTCTTCCGATTGGCACAGGCCTTGCCAGCCCCGACACGAACATGTGAGTGCCCGATTTTGGGTTTTGATGGGCTCAGTAGTTGGCAACAGTGCCCAATACTCAGCCATGCCAAGGAAGGCTCAATGTTTGCTTATAAAGTGGTAGGTGAGTCGACGTCTTCTTTGGCTTCAGAGCGCTGATGAGCCTCCGTTTTCTCGCCCATGGATGGTCTTTAGGCTGGCGTTACGGGAAAGGTGAATCTATTTAGTGTGCATCGCAAGAGCCAGCCATGTAACCCGTATGGCGATCGATGGCCCGACTTATGTTTACAGACAACAGGTTCTCACTTCCTAGTATTCACCCTCCCCGCCTCGTACTCGTCGCGCAATGGCTCTACTCTGTCACCTGGTGCCCACAGGTGTGGCAACTTCACGTTTGATGGTTGCCTGTCATCTCGTCATGCATCGTTCGATCCGACAGCTTGGGTCAGAGTGTTCCGCACCGGATTGTCCAACCCACTCAAGTGGGTTTTCTGAGGATGAGAATGATACTCGTTCTCAGTCTGAGAGGTCAGATTGAGTTGGTGCCAACACACGCGTCCCTCGTACACCATTAGATCCCAACTAACACCCCGGACACTTCTAACTTCCTCTTTTCAGAGCTGTCACCAGGAGGTGATGTGCCGCCAAGAACGGTTCTCTTGATCACCCCTGCAAGAGTAGACTCAAGAAAAGTGCTGGTATAACGCTGATGAGGATCACGAAGGGACCAGAGCTTTCCCGGAACCTTGAAATTGCCTGCTGACTT
>JBBPUG010000369.1:0-25435 GCA_038094535.1 Tubosaeta aff. alveolata
TAGATGACATGGTGTCCCCATGTGATCTCATGCTAGTTTTGTGTTGGCGCACGTATGTAGTCGACCTGCCAAACAGTAATTCACCAAATTTCCATGGGTCCAGGACTTGCCCAAAGGGCTGTGCTATCATTCTTTCGTGACGTCACTCACAAAGAGCCGACTGCGCTTCCGAAACAACCCGAAGAATCTCCACCTCGCTTAACACACTTTTCTTTCCTATCCACGATGGTTCTACTGCAAACCAGTGTTCGTTCCTCAATTCATGTCGTATCTAGCGTACGCACCTTCAGCTCATCTGTCCCAAGGTGTAAGCAACGTCTCGTAATTCTTGGTTCGGGATGGGGTGGGTACGAGGTTTTGCGAGGTATCGATAAGAAGCGGTGGAGTACGTCCTTCTGATATTCTACCCAAAATCATTTGGAGAGCTTTCATCTTGTCGGGAAAAGATGTGACCATCGTTTCTCCCACAAATGCTTTCAACTTCACACCGTTGCTAGCGGGTTGCGCCGTCGGGACACTCGAGTTCCGTTGCGCAGTGGAACCAGTGAGTGTTTCACTTGATATTTTGATCGGAACACTGACCTCCCCTGACAGGTCAGGAGGTATTCTCCTCAAGTGGTAGGAGTCAATTACCGCCCTTTGTCACTCGTAGAGTAACTCTTTCTTGACTTAGACTGCCTACCAGGCTTGGTGCGATGCCATAGGCGAGTCACAACTTTGAACGCCGGTACTGTAAAATGACCCCCCTATCTAGATTTCAAACAGAAAGTCCTCACCTGTGTACGCGCAGAACGTACATCTTGTTACATGCGTATTTCATTAAACTCAATTTTAGATGCCGGCGACACCTTCTCTGTCATCTGAAAACGCTTCCGTGTCCCTAGTCGAGAGCTCTAAATCAGAATCACAATTCCCCGGCACAGGTATCCCTTTCACACTGCGTTATGACAAACTTGTCATTGCTGTTGGTGCATATTCCCAGAGTGAGCGATGCCTGTCAAATTGTAGGGTGGTGGCTTATTGTCACTACAGCTTTCAACGTTCCCGGCGTCAAGGAGTACGCCCACTTCCTGAAAGATGTCCGGGACGCCCGGAAGATAAGGACTCGCATCCTTGATTGTAGGTACACGTGTCATATTTATTATTACCTGTCACACTTGCATAGGTTTCGAGCAGGCCAACCAACCGATTCTGTCGGATATCCAACGGCGAAATCTGCTCAATTTCTGCATCGTGGGCAAGTAGTAATCTTATTCCTTCAGTTTGTCGAGGGCATCTAAACACGTGGCGATTGTTCTAGGCGGCGGTCCCACCGGCGTCGAATTTGCAGCCGAGCTACACGATCTCCTCCATGCTGAAGTGGATCGGCATTACCCTGGGCTCGCTCGGCTAGCGAAAATTACATTGTATGATGTGGCACCAAATATCCTCGGAAACTTTGACAGATCGCTTGCTAAGTGAGCTGTGCCCGGTTATCCCAAAGTAGACTTATCCCAAGTTTGATACTATAGCTGGGCTGAGGCGAAATTCCGCAGAGATGGCATCAGTATCAAAACGCGACACCATGTCGAACGTGTTGAGCAGGTGAAAGCGCCTCTCGCTATATTTGGGTTCTTCCACTCACGTACCTCCCACAGGATAGGATGTTCGTGAAGGAGCAAGGAGAAGGTTGCGTAACTGCCCCTATGGAAATTCCCATACAGCTCATGATGGCTCCACAGTTCCATTTGGTCTTCTCGTTTGGAGTACGGGATTAGCACCTAACCCCCTGATTCAATCGATCGATTACGTTCAGAAACACGAAAGATCGCAAAGGTATGGGTGTGGATTTTACGTCCTGGACGCATTCCAATTCACATCGACCTGCCAAAGTCTTTTGACAGATGACAACTTGAATGTCGTCACGAAAGGCGGACAGATCGACCCAGATGTGTGGGCGATTGGAGATGCCGCGATTATCAAGACGGCAGTGCTTCCTGCGACAGCCCAAGGTCGGCCACCCTTTTCCAATCACGCGCCCATGGGCTGCGGGTTCTGACTCTGAATTTTACTGATGCCCGTATGACCAGTGGCCAATCAAAAGGCCAAATACATGGTGAAAAAACTAAACAAGATTGTCAAGGACCAGGAGCACACGAAACCATTCGAATTTCATAATCAAGGCAGCCTGGCGTATCTCGGAGACTGGTGCGCCACACCGAGTCATATGGCGCATTTGCCTGATGTGACTGCTACAGGAAAGCCATTTATGATCGCTCCACAGCCGAGACCGGTATCAAGACGAAGGAGTCAGGCCGACTAGCGTGGCTCCTATGGCGGTCCGCCTATTTCACCATGACGCTGAGCATTCGGAACAAGTACGTCACATGGCTATCTCCGACGCGGTTCATCATTCATCCCCTGTTCCCCAGAATTCTGGTACCGACGTATTGGTGAGTGTGGTGTTTGGCACGACCGTGCGTCGGATCTCACGTATCTATACCCCCCTCTTTGGGACAGGTTTATGAACTGTGCGTGGTCGCATTTCCGTGCGGTTCGGTGTGATCGTGGCTAATGATCTTGGCGCTGATAGGGATCTTTGGCCGAGACCTGACTCGTTTCTGACACTGGACGACACGTCAGCTGCTGCGAAGGTCTTCCTACGCCGAAATCGCCGACTTTGCTTTGACAAGATAACCCCCGACTGGCGCGGTGCACGACATCACCCCTCACGAACATAGACCATAGATAGAGATTATAGACTTGTTGACGTCCTTTAGACTTGAGATGCTACGATTGGAGTGACATAATGTCCGAGATGGTACTAATCGAGGTACAAGTAATGCTATCCATATCATACGATTGCAATTTATGTGAGGAAGGAAACGGAGGGGTATACTTTGAACCAAGATGCAAGCAGAAAGAAGCGGAGAGAGAGACAGACAGATGGACGCGACACACAAGGCGAATGACATCACTCTCAAAGGATCAACACTTTACGACGGATCTTGCGCTTCTTCTCGGGCGGCGGACTCGCTGGCGCAGGGACCGGCGGCGCTATTGCACACACGTTGTCAATGGGAATCGAACGCGCACACAGGACACGTACATGGCACAGGCTGCTCGGAGGCGACGCCCGTGACGAGCTCCCGGATGAACCCCATCTTGTCGCCCACGAGCTCGGGCGAGATCCCGTGGCCCTGCAGATCGGCGATGAGCGTGTCCCACGCGGGTTCGATGTTTTTGGACGACTCGATGATGCCGCGCGTGTTGAGCCCGACGTGCGAGAGGTGCACGAACGAGTGCGGGGCCGGGCCCGAGATCATGGTCGTGCTCGGCTTGCCGCCAGGCTTGGGCAAAGTCGGCTTCGTCGGCTTGACCTTGGTCGTGTCCTTTTTGACGGAGTTGCCACGGAACGGACGAAAGACGGCTGGACGGTGTGTTGCGTTAAAAACGAATGACACGTGACATGACACGGGGAACGTACAATGACGTCGCGTTCGCTCGACGACTTTTTTGAAAAAGATGGCGGCTTCCTCGTCGTCGTCGAAACAGAAACCAAACATGCGGGTCTAGGTGTAAGCGTGTGGGTGTTGTAGAAGAGCGAAGAGGGAGATGAGACACGAAACAGTGAGAACGTTGTACACATGCACACGCACCGTTCCAGAGAAATAGTGGAAAAATGGCTTGTCCTTGTTATACTCGAACACCTCCGGGACGGAAAACATCCAGACGACTCTATCTGTCTTGATGTCGACCAGTCGGAACCAGTACTTCTCCTTTAGTCGGAGACCGTGTGCGACGTTGCCATGGTCTGGCGGCGCAACGCCCGGCGGAGGCCCGTCTCGATCGCGACCAAAGACGAGGATGCCTCGGAGGTTTGAGTAGGACCAGTTCAGGTGTGTGTTGATGAACGGTGCATAATACACTCGAACCGCAGCAGTGGCGATCACTTTTTGTGTGCTGGGCTCGAGAACAGATGAGAGGTAAGGGTGGCGCTGCTTATCTTCTGCAGTGAAGAAGGTGGTCGCGGGATTATGCATAAGTAAGAAGTTGAGTGATGAGGATATGGCACAGGTCGAATTAGAGGGATATATGGAAAGAGTAGGAGATCGTAGGAGGCGAACGACAAGCGAGCTTATATACGAAGTGATTTGCGGATGGGTGTCCAGTGTAGGCCTATGTGGTTGGAAGAGGACGGCATCGTGGCTACCTCATGGTCATCTCGAACTGTGGCGCGAAACCGCCCCGAAATGGATGGATACCACAGTACATATGGGTAAGGGCACGCAGCAGTTGCTTATTCGTAGTCGTGCTCGTCTGCTGACCACGCCCCCGTAAACTTCACAGGAATGGCTCCAACAAATTCTGGCGGCTCAAGGCCAAAGAGATCTATTCGCATCTTCACAGCCCGCGTGGTTCTCCCTGGGAAAGCCAGCCGATGCATCTCCGGGTACATGTTCAAATGGGGGCAATCGCGAGGAATGTGACATAAACTCACCCCAGGTTGAGGCGCCAGCTGCGCACTTCGGGACAGTAGGCGAACACCGACCTACCGTTGCTACGTCGAAATGATCATTTTGCGCGATTCAAGTCAGCGATCGGGTCCCCGAGCCTAGAATGGGTAGTCGTTGCGGCATATTCGTACCCATACGTAACCTTCCGCAACACGTGCATCTCCAGAAGTCGACTCATTCGGGCAAAGGTGTTTGAGAGCTGATGGATACGGCCGCTACAACGCGAGACAGGGCCAAGTTCGTTCTATTAGGTTCAGGTTCATTCCAGTCCGCCACAATGGTCGACATTGGTTACTCACAGCGGCGGCAGCTGAGAGGGCATAACGGGAATCCAGCTCAGAATTCATTATCGTGTTGCTAGTGACGACAAAGAACGTACCTTGACGGCGTATGCTCGAGTCAGTATTGGGTATGACCGAAACCAATACGGTAGCCAATTGGCAGGCGGGCCGTTCTTCCTTGGGCGAATCCCCGATGGTCTGAGCTCCATCACCGTCACGGAAACAAAATCTGCCCGTTGATTCCAGGAATAACACACAGCATGTTTGAGGCAGGCACTCGTCGAGCTTGCACAAGTCTAGAGGCAGGCGAGAATCCACCATCGGCCTGTTCAACTAATTTGAGAACGTCATGGATATTCGTTCATACTCAATTGGCCTAGCGGGTACCTGGAAAGCGATCTGATCCACATGAACAACGAAATGCGGTGTTTAATTGTAGAAATATCCCAAGGGACACAATTATCCTAGTCATTGCCGTTCACATTAAACATGAGCAAGAATGATTCGGGTACAGACCTGGTAGTTTCTGGAATGGCGCGCCATAACCACTGATTGTTCTTTGTTCTCGGCTTTCAATCGCCACAAGATTGATATCTGCAACACTGGCAAGGATGGCAAGAGCCTTCCTGTAGAATTATATCTGGGACAAGGAACCTACGAAGTCGCAAACGCCATATCTGTGCGCGGCTTCTTCCCGCCGCATCACAAGAAGGCAGCGACAGCCACCAGAGCCACGCCCCATCCATAGGGGCAGAACGACGCCACTTTCGGCGCATTGGGGAATCCTAGCCAGCAGACAAGACGACGTCTCTACCTTGATGGAGCGAAATTACATCACAAAAGCGGCCTTAGAGCGTTCATCCATGAAGACCAAATGGGTACCCTTGAGTATGCGAATCTTGCGATTGTTGGCACCTGATCGGCCTGAAACCCGGTCATTCACCTGCTCGTATCGGTACGCATCAAGGATGTTGCGCAGCGATAACGAGTATGGTACATCATGATAAACCTTGATGTAATCTACACCTTCAAGGTGTGTCCTGCAGATATCAGATACGAAATCGTCAAACGAGCCTGTGGTGTGTTTTGAGGACGGCGGATAATACGGTTGGTTACTCTCCCAAACCGGCTCAGACAGAATCGAAGCCGTGTGCGTGGTAGCTGCATGGAAAGACAATGACAGCGGTCCCAAACGTCTGGCCTGCTTAATTGACTCGAGAAAGGCCCAGAAATGTTGCAGAATGTCGGGAGTCCATACTATCCCGCGTGGTTCAGCTGCGGGCACAAGCAAATATGGACTGGGAGAGCGCGAAGAAAATTGTGTGTTCTCCTGAATCACCGCTGCGGACGCACCCTCCCAAGGCAGGTTTCCACGCACAGGAATAAGCCACGCAGCCCTCCTATAGGTACAGCTGAGCAACTCTTTGACTGCGGCCGTGTCATACGGAGCGACAGGCGAGGGCGGTGACTTGCGATAGGGCGGAATTTTACTGGTGTCCACGGGCCGAAAGTCGCCCGCAGGGGCTGGTATGAAATGCGGCTGAAAACAGTGAGTCGCATTGCCTGACGTGAACGAAATGCGCAAACCTGTGGTATCAAATCCAGGAGACAAGCACTGTCGAGTCGAGAGCGTTTGGCTGGTTCCTTGACCATCGCATCATCGTCTAGTACGCGCTTTCCAGGACGGGTTGAAGTCATTTCGGGGCGTGTCGGAGAGGGACGAAAGTCGGTACTTTCAAAGTCTTGGAGATCTTGTAGTCGGAAATAATCAGGGTTGTCCGCATGGCATGGTTCGCCCCACTCAGGAATGCTTATAGACTCCATACCAGGAGCCGAGGGCGGTGGGGCGAAGCGATACTGATAGAGCCTGTCGGGATGCAATGCTGACTTGTTTTGAGCGCGCACCGCAATACCCATCTGATGCGACACGTACTAAAGGTAGAGGAATCTACGGTCGAGTGTGGTGTTACCCACCGATGAGAACTCGAGCAGGCGAGCGCTAGGTCGCGCCCTTGCTCCAACCGTAGAGCAGCTCTAGATGTTGGGGCGTTCTCGACGGCGACAAAGTCGTGTACGGTGACCTTGAAGTCTGATTTTTGACTCGGAGAAGGTTCAAGCGGCATCACTTGGACCAGTCGAACTACAGAGAGGGGACTCAGCTGAGTCCTGAGATTATGTCAGCAGCAGCTCTTTATCATGGTACGCCGCATTGTCATCATTGGCGGCGGAATAATTGGTTGTACCACTGCGTATTATCTCTCTAGACATCCCTCATATTCACCATCAACCACCACCATCACCGTGTTGGAAGCATCTGCCCACGGTGTTGCCCAGGGAGCTTCTGGAAAAGCTGGCGGACTTGTCGCGAAATGGGCGTACCCGCGCGAGATCGTTGATATTTCTTTCCGTGAGCACGTCAAGCTAGCAGAGCAGCACAACGGGAAGGAAAGATGGGGCTGGCGTTTCGTTGATTGTGGGAGCTGGGAAGGGAGGGGCGAAGATCTGATCCGAGAGGTAGGCACTGGGGTTGGAAAGGGCGGAAGACGAAAGAGCTTGGAAAAGAAAGCTGGACTGGACACGACACCTGAGATCTCCCCACGAAGAAGTCGCTCAAGGCATCCAGAAGGCCTGAACTGGGTGAAGAAGGAGCTCACCAGGTCTTACAGTCCGATGTCCGCTCCCGGTGGTACTGCCCAGGTACACCCGTACCTCTTTACGACGAGCATGATGGAACTGGCTATAGAAAAGGGAGCGACACTGCTCAAAGGGACCGCGACCATGATCGAACAAGAAAACGGCCATGTCACTGGGGTTCGCTATACTGACCCGAGTTGCAAGGTCATACCCGCCACCCACGTCGTGCTGTGTGCAGGGGCGTGGTCGCCCTCGATCGTTCCATCTCTGCCCATCGCCGCGACCCGTGCACACAGCGTCACTGTTCACCCCAACCCTGATGTAACGATAGCACCTTACGTGCTGTTCACTGAGGTAACGCTTCCGAGTGGCCAGGTGGTGAGCCCTGAAATCTATGCTCGACCTGATAATGAGATCTACGCATGTGGGCCTGGTGACGACTCGCCACTGCCTGCAAATGTGGACGATGTTGAGGTCGATGAGGGAGCATGTCAAAGCATCTGGGAGCATGTGGCGAGCATCTCGACCGAGTTCAGGGAGGGGACCATAGAAAAGCGCCAGGCTTGTTTCCTGCCCACAGTGCGTGGTGGTGGTGGGCCCATGATCGAAGAAATTGCCAAGGGAGTGTATATTGCGACTGGGCACACATGCTGGGTGAGTCTTGTCAGTTTGCTAGCTACGACTGGCTGACCCAACTGCCGCAGGGGATCTGCAATGGACCTGGAACAGGCAAAGTTGTGAGCGAGTTGGTTATGAGCGAGGATTAGGTTTAGACGGGTCCGGTTCGGAAGTTGTTTGTAGTTCATTGCGGAATTAGATCGCCAAGGGAATTTAATGTCCCTGAGATTGATAACCTTGACTTAAACCAACAGGTCTGTTCATGTACACAGTGGGGCTCTGCCATTCACGCTCCTTCATCACGACCAGTAAGTCAACAAATTCACGGGTTAATCTGGGAAACGAATCCTTGTTGGTTCACAGCTCCAGCTAGCCTTTAATTCAGGTCTGGCACTCATCTCCCTCTCCCCAACCCGGGACCCACACTCTCTCAAGAGATGGCACACTCTCGTTTACTTCCCATACGGCAACTCGTCTCGCCACAAGTAAACCATCTCGAGTAAGTACCCTGTCTCGTCTTGTATTCTCTCTCACAGGCATCATATAGCCTTCTGTGTCGCCGAATGAACGTCGAAAAGGTGGCACTCCAGCCTGGTGCATCTATCCCCTCCACCATCGATCTGCGCGTACTCAAGAATGCCCACGTCCCATCGCACATCCTGGCTGTCTTCGATATTCCACTCACCGATTGGGAACCCTCCTACTCTCCAATCTTGGTCCCCATCCGTGCCGACTTGCATCTACGGGACTTCCGCACGAATATCCTCACACAGAGACCCTCTGGCGCACCGTACCCTATTCCGTGTCTCTCTTCGCGCTCGGGCAGCCAATTCGTCACTCTTCCCGTCGTCCCCCTCTCCGTCCCCCATGCCCCCTCAATACCGCTACTATTCCTCTTTGCCCTTGGCCTCGAGTCGCGTTCGGAACTGCTCTACTGCAGCTTGCTTCCGTCGGAAGTGGTCGCCGAATTCCCTGCTCTTCCCGCCATGGCTCAGATGATGGTACGACACTGCAGCGACAGACAGCTGACAGATTACGTCGTGTTCAATCAGGGTCTCTGGAAAAACATTCTATTTCTCGGACCAAGGGACACAGGGTTCGTCGGCATCGTGCGGACAGCGTGGAACGTCACCGTGGAAGCTCGGCGTGACCGACAGCGCGTCGCCGCAGTGGGGACATCGACGGACGTCGGGCGTTCACGTCCAAGTCCCGTTCCGAACCCATGACGTTACGTCGCACTTCGCTTCATACTCGTTTTCATTCACCCTAAAATGGCACTCGCACGACCACCCAATTGGACGAGGATCACGACTTGCAAAAAAAACCTTATCGTTATAGTTACTTTAAACCGAACGTTTTAGTTCTCGTAATCGCGCTCGCTTCCTTTTCTTACGCTCTTCGTTCTGCCGCCGTCTCTCTTTTTTTCGTCGCTTGTTGCTTTGTCCTGCGATGCTCCATGTTATTGGTAGTAGATACGCTAATCCAGCAGATCAATCCCAAGTAGCCACATCTTGACTATTCTCCATTTGCAATGACATATTCAAGGGTTTCGCTGAGACACCGTCTCATCTCAAAGGAGGTGCCACCACGTCAGGAGATCTCCATGAATCGATACGTACGCTTACATGTCTTTGGCGCGATCGCCGGCTCTTGTTCGGTACCCAGGGAAACCTTGTGCACTCCGGAACGGCGACGCCCGACGTCCACTATATGGCAAGTCAATTTGAGTTTGCAAGGGAAATCACGCAGGTTATATTGGACGTTTAATATACTGTCTCGAGTCACATCGAGTGAACAAGAGAAAGAAAGTTTCATGTGACTTGTCTCATGGAGAACGGAACTGCCTCAGCCACTAATCTAACCAATAAAGAAAGGTATTATTGCGCTGACTTGACAGGAGTTTTCTTCACCTAGCGGTGAAAAAGTCCTCTGTCCAACTGAAACACGTCGCTGATCTAGAAACTAGGCTCTTCATTAACATACAATAAGTAAATCAGACGCCATACATTATACCCAACGCGCCCGGGCCAATTAATATGATCTGACCCTACAAGAAAAATGGAGAGCAAGATTCGAATAGGACAGCCCCCAAAACTCAATCGACGTCCATTCTAGACGCGCCCCCAACCGCACGACTTTGTCGCCTCGCCTGCTCGCTCTGACGCACCCGTTTCTTGGCGCTCATCAACACGTCGTTCCCCCTCGTCTTCCCAGCCACCTCAGAGCCCATGCTCGATCGTACCTTGCCGCCCATCCGCCCGCTCGCTCTCGGGATAGACGACCCCGCGGCCCGCTGGGACGCCAACCGCGCAATCACCTTGGACCGCGATATACGTGGCCGCCGACCCGCCAACACCTTGGCTTTCGGACTCGCCTGGCTCAACGCCGACGTCGGCTTCTCCTCGGCGCCCGCGACGATGCGCGTCGCCGCAGCGGTCAACGACATGGGCACCGGCGGACTCAGCGGCTGAGTAAACACCTTGTCAGCCCGTGTCGGACTCCCTGGGATGTCGGGGGTCTGGTCCAGCGCGGCGCTCGCCAGAGGCGACAGCGCGAGTCGCGATTTGACCCCACCCGCGCGGCTGAGCGTCCCGTTCTCGCTGTGCGTGCGTTGTGTGTTCATCTTGGCGAGCGAGCTCGCGGTAGGGGCCATCAGCGTCGACGTCGTCCTCGACCTCTGAATTGTTGCCGTCTGCTTCAGGAGGCTGGTTGCGGACGCTCGGGCGTTGGACTTGGCCCCCATAGAAGCGGCTTTCGACGCGAATCCGACAATAGAACCGTTTCTGTTGTTGGTTGGACCAAAGCCAACCGTGGCCGGCGGGGACCTAGGATTCGCGTCGGCTGATGAACTCGGTGGGTTCGGTGATGGGAAAGGCGATTTCCATGTGCGGGAGGTGGTTCCTGTACCTTCACCTGAAACTACAGGTGGGGCGAGCGTAGAGCGCCCAGCAGCATGGGACTGCACCGAACTACTGCTGCTACCGGACGGAATACGCTTCGTTCGCGGCCCAAGAGATTGTGCACCGGAATAACCGGTGACCATTGCCATCTTCTTCGTGCCTGTGGCTCTGGAAAGCGACTTGGTTTGCGTCGGCTTTGAAACAGGTATACTTGATGGTGGTTTAGATCCAGCTCCTCTGTTCCAAACGTTCTGAACAAGCGATTTAGCAGAGGCAAAGAAACCAAACCGGGCCGGTTTGGCTAACGAACCAATTTATTAGCCAGGTATTGAAGAGCGAAAAGGATACTCACGCGGAGGTGCGCGTCCAAGGCTTGGTCGCCCCATGCTGCTTCGACGCTTGGCCTTGTTATGCTCAAGCCTACGTCGGATTGCCTCTCTTTCCTTTTGTTTCCGAGCTTCCTCCCCTGGATCGGGCAGTGGAGGTAACGAGGGCTTCTTTGGCTCTGGCTCAGCTGGGGCATCCGATTCCTCTCGTTCAACACGAGGTCGCTTCGACATCCGTCTATCTGCCACTTCCTCCACTTCCTCCTCTTCCCCAAAGGCGCCGGGGAGTGTCTTGACAGAAACACTGCTGGGACCGTTGGGACGGTGACGCGCGGTTGACACCCCCGGTTTCCTTTCCTTTACGACCAAGCTCGATTTCCTCTTCTTGGACAAAAGAGGCTGCGTGGTAGTAGTCTGTGCACCCCGCTTGGCTGCGTAATGCGAAGCGATCGAATCCATCTTGTCAAATTCTTTTTGATGAATCTTGTCGAACATGCTGCCTACACGAACGGGACCCTCACTTGCTTGTTTCTCTGTTGGTTCTTCGGTAGCCCGGGAACGCTCCAGGACATTGGCGTCGACGGCTTCTACGCCCTCTTCTGCAAGTCTCTTGTTCATATCGTCGAGAACGGACTGCGCAGCCGTGCGGAATTGGAGATTGGACATATTATTCTGGGGGAGCGGGGAGCCGAACACGAATGGCTCTGATCTGGGAATGCCGAGCCTCGAACGGGTAGAGACTTTCTGTGGCTTTGGCACAGGGGAGAAGATATCGACTGGTTCTGCAGAAGGTTTCTCGGAGGACCTGGGAGTGGCGCCGGTGTTAAGCCGCGCACTGGTCCTGGTCTTTGCTGGCGAGGGTTCTGTCAGCCCGCCTGGCATATCCACATCTATGTCCATATCCGAGGCGTCGTATTGGCCACGTTGGGGAGACTGCTGCAGGATGCCGTCACCAAATATTTCAAACGTTGGGATAGCGGGATACAAGGACTCCTTCGCGACGCCGCCTGGGGATAAGGGCCATACAGGAACAGTGGAATCTCCTGTACCTCCTGGTGTACCAGGGACAAGGTCAAATGAAGTAGCAAACGGCTTCAGTCTCGGTGGAGACAGAAAGAGATCGGGATTCGTGGGGGGATTTGAAACGAGACGGATGGTAGTGGTGGTCGAAGCCTGAGTGAGGCTGAGCCGCGCACCTGAAGGAGCGGGAAACCCTTGCAGATTCGATTGCCCAGGTACAGGCTCTGCCAGTGGTTCTTCAGGGGCGCCATTTGGGTCAGAAGTAGGAGGCGTCGAGGATGCCTGTGCCGCGTCCTTGCTGGAGAGACTAGAGGACGAGGACGCAGATCCGTCGGATTTGAACCCGTTGCGTTTGAGTCCCAAAGAATTGGCGATCGCTCTGAGAGATGAAGTGACGGAACCTGGCAAGATAGATGAGAAAGGGCCCTCTCTGACGCACGCAGGACTCACCTTTGGACGCGTTCGTGCCAAACTCGCATACTGGGCGGTCAGAGGCACCCCGGTTACTCCTGAGGGTCTCTTCATCCACTTCCGCGATTGTGTCCATCACCACTTCCCATTGCTCGCCAGGACGAGACTTGCTGGATGCGTGGACTGGTGTGGACTGGTTAGATGTTTCGTCCTCGCTGTCTGCGGGTTTCGCGTCCAGATTATCGCTCCGAGTAGCGATGCTCAGTGGATCATCTGGCGGTAGAGTCTTTGCGTGGAGTTGTAATCGTTCAATGAGTTCCTTGTTCTTGCCGGATGCCTTGAGCGCATGAATCTTGCATAACTTGACTAGTTGGTCACGCTTCAGCGAATGCAACGCTGGCGAATTGAACAAAATTTGGGTTGTGGTGGACATCTATGTCATGGATGGGTGGTGATAATCGCTGACAGTTGTTGTCAACTTGAAACGTGGCTTCGTTGACTTGGTCGCGTTGGGTGAACGGTCATGTGACCGCGTCCGCAGCACGTGACACTCAGGAGCAATTGATGTCATATCCCGGCCAATAATTTTCTACGACTGTTATTACGCATGTTTCCATACCGTGATTTTACCACCGTAGATACCCTGGAATGCGTGAGCCAAGGAGGGTGATGTGAATTATTTGGCTGTCCTTTCAGCTTTGATCTTGACTCTCCACAAACAAAAAGCGTTCTTCTGACTCACTCCCACTTTTATTATCTCTGAACCATTCCCATTCCCATTCCCATCCCCTCTCCCTTCATCTTCCTCATCCCCCCTTTCTGTGCCATCTAATTCGCCCGCCTTGATCTCCGGCCTCCAGCGATACTCCTAAACAAGTTCGATTTATTCGCTTGTGGCACTTGCCTGACATTATTCCACTCGACAGGTTCACCCTGGAGAAGACCGCCATCCCTCTTACTGCGCGGGTAGCCTCAGTTCCGAGGTGCACTGGCGTATGCCACCCCCGCGTCGCCGGGGTGCAGCAATCGTGACCCGAAGCACGTCTGCTTTGACACCCTCGTGTCCGGAATTTCCGCTGTTCCCTAGTGGGCACATCGACGCCCACGACATTACGGACGTACCAGTATCGCAGCCGATTTCAACGTCACGAACTGTTGCCAACACCATCTGCACGTTAAACGACGGTCAGTAATCCAGACAACGTCCTACCCACCTGATATGCTGCAACTGAGCCTAGGGAGGGAACGCGACCATGGTTCAGTGACTCGCGGTGACTCCAGATCCATTGAGCACCTACCATTTGCGCTCAGCCCTTTAGCTATCTGCGGGATAGGTCCTTACCCGAGGACTCTCTTGTTACCTCGCGGTTGGAACACTTGTTGTACCGAGGCGTAATGACGCCGCCGCCATGAACAACGGCGGATGCAGGATTCAGCTGGATCGTTTTGCCTTGGACGAAGACAACCCGAGTCTGAACCCCTATTCCTGGGGACAACATCCTTCGTTCGCGCTATTTGCGGTTTGAATGGCTAACATTGGGGATACCCGCGCCAACGATTGTGGCAGTAATGATTTCAAGGCAACGGCAAGGCCCGGCAGAACCTCCTCCACAGATATCATCTGGACACTATGGCTCAAGCAGACGCAAGTGTCCGAACGTCAAGAGGCTTGAGGTTAGCACATCCTGGCTGTAGACTAGAGATCACGCTGACCTCTTTGAAGTGCAGCAAAGCCAAGGCTGCACGAGTACTGGGCACAGGACCAGGCACTACGCGATCGGAAGCGGGAGTGACAGGCAGGGTCGTGGCTCAGTCAGATGCCGTGGCACACTGTTCGTATTTGAAGATCCATTCACCCACGCCTTTTGGATTGCATTCTGCACTTTGGTTGCTAAGAGCGAAGGTACCCTTGCCCGAGGTCTTTGCGTCTTCGCGTCTGCGGCTCGCAAGCAAGCCCACTAACGCCGATAACGTCAATGGGTAAGTGCCTGACAAAGCTTTCACTGTAGGGCCACATACACTCCAGCGGACGAACGGATAATCCAGACGTCGTCTGAGTATTAGCGAAGCGCGTGCAGCCAGGAACTGGCCGGATTTGTGGCGTACATTGACTCCTCCTGAGAGCATCCTTAATCTGAAGGTCGTTTGCTTTGGCCCCTTGGAAAGCGGACGGATGAATAGTCATCCAATCCCGTTCGTCTGAGCTTCAAGGCATAGTACCCCCTTCTACATATGGCTCAACGTAAGCGTCAGTTCCATGGTTTACCCATCATTTTTTTGCAGTGCCACACACCTCGGTCTGACGTATCTACGCAACCGACGCAAACAGGAGCTGTCAATTTCTGGGAGTCAAAGCTTCACCTGCATCGAGTGGCACTTGCTTTGACCAACACCCTCTCTGTGTTTCATTTTCATGGACGAGAAATTAATCATACCAAGCAAATGCAGGTAATGGTGACTGAGGATAGCTGCCAACTGCCGTGGGTAATGATTTCCAGGCTTCCAACGGTAAGTGGCCAATCGTTGCTGCATGTATGTGGGCAACTCGCCACGTCATGAACACTGCCGTCCCAGACAATTGATGTGGTTGTGCTTTGGTTGTTGGCCGTGACGGATTGCGAAAGGCAGCAATCTGTGGGTCCATATGGGTCCCAGAAATTGCCGTGATAGGTAAGCGACAAACCGCAAAAATTTCCCAACCAGGTAAATTTTGGTTGATTGCGATTTTTGTCACGGCATGATTCTGTCACGCTCATGGATTGCCATTGACCACTGTTCAGACTTATAAGGACCAGATGCGTCAACGAACCCATCGTGTCTTTCCCTCATACTCATGTCCTCCAACGCTGAAAACACTCCCCCTCACCTGAAACAAAAGGTTCGCGGTGGCATCCAAGGCGCATCCCGCCGTCGCCGTGCTCGCGCTGCAGCCGGCCCCAACAACCCGAGATATACCGTCGAGCAAGCTAAACATAGGAGGCAGTCGGTCAACGTCGGTCTCTCCCGCCCTTCCGACCCTTCGTCGGCCGGTGTCTCTATGACCACTGTCTCTATCCCGCGTTACCTGGCTCGCCCCGCCTACCGTGACATTGCAAAAGAAGCGATCGCATCCGCGGCACCGGAACTGGTAGGAACCCCGCTGGACTACATTCGCGGGGGCCTCCAGCTTGCTGGACCTCTGTAAGCACTTGCTCGCCACCAGTTGCTAATAGCTCATTCCGCCTCGTAGCATGCTGCAGGTCCTCGCGGCCGTCAAGGTGGGACCAGATTCGAATGTCCTCCCCAAGGAGCTCACAGCGGTCGTGAATGATTTATCCGCGGAAATGCCGACTCACATGCTAGCAGTTTATTCTCGTGATGTTCCCGCGAGCACCAAGCGTCATGTCACTTTGCACCCTATCCACCATATCATTCTCGCCAGTTACTGTGCAAACCTTCCCGTTCTCCCTCAGTCTAACGTGGGTCGCCCAGACGCACCTGGTTCTATCATCTCTGTCCCCGTGATTCCCCTCTGCATCCCAGCTCCAGACGTCTTCCCGTTACTGTCTACCTTCCTTTACACCAAACGCATCGACCACCTGCTCGCCACTCTTCTGCCCTGTCCGGTTCCGCCCCTGCTTTACTACGGTGACCCCAAGAGCGAGCGCGTGTTTGAACTTCTCCAGCAATTTGCAAGGAAGCTCGCGATAGACCACGGCACGCATACCCTGCTCAGCCATGCAATGACCGTCGCCGGTCTCTGGCGCAATGTGTGCTCCCTCGGCATTAGTGACAAGGACCTCTGGTGCGCACTCGACGTCGCGTGGGAGGTGCTCGTCAGCGCGCTCACTATCTCGACTGGCTGGGAGCGCTGAGCCGGTGTATCTAATTGGCATGGTATCGGACTTGGCATCATTCTCAAAATAATCCCACAGCAGTTTGAATTGTTACAAGCATTATAGGTGTATGATTATGCATTGTGTCTTTATACTTAAACATCCGTACTCATTGCCATCGCATTGTTACATCGTTAAAATAATACTTTATGCGTTGTACTCTTTGTACGTGGTATATTTGTGATACATACATGCACCGTTTTGGTTTTGAGTCCTTTTGGCAACAGGTCACACGATAAAGATGGTGATTGAAGAAGGCACTCGCAAACACCCACTTACTACCGCACTCTTCGGCCCATTTTCATAGTGTTACGGCGACGTCACTGCCAGTGATTCAAAACATTCGAGTCGAGTGAATCATCCCTGACAGGTCTATTCATTTTTTGAACTCATATATGTCCCCGGCTGCGACCTGCCTACACACAAACCAGCACAGCATTGTTAGTTTTCGCGATTATCTGCTGTGCGCATTTAACAGATTACCTTTTGTCGCTGCGACTTGATGCTCCACAAGTATTTCCGACTACCCCAGATCTGGTCTCACCTTTGACGAGCACATGCATCTGCGCGTTAAGCACCGTTGGTCGAGATGTGAGACGCGTGCCAAGTGGCACGTCGAGAACATTGAATATTGAACCCGCTCCGCGTCACTGTTGCCAGAATCCCTGTTTCAACCGTGCCGGCCCAGCCAAATATGTACACTTTCTGGCTTTGGACCGTCAGGTTAACCAACATTTGCGTCTACTCCATGCTATCAACCACCGGGGTAAGGACTGGAAGGACCCGAACTCGGCGGGAATAGAGTTGAACAGGGCCATCCATTGGACGTGACCCAGGTCTCATGCTCCGCAATCGCGGTGGGAATGGAATTTCCCGCCTACGAGGAACAGCCTATCTCAGGAAGAGAAAGGTGTATGTATACCACGGCTTCTGCGTGTCTTCGCTCATCTGTCACTTTCAGGCAAGTTGGCCGCGCGGGAATTTCACTCGAACATGCATTTACCCTCCGGTCTCACACAGCAGTAGCCATTACTAATCCTTGTAGTATACGCGAGTCTGGTTTGAAAGAAACCTAGGAATGTGAAGGACGAGAATGTACAAAGCAGTATTACTATCCGTCCGGTCATGAATTGGTGTACAACGGCCCAATCTAACATCAGATCGTCGATCATCCATATGCATGCGTTCCCGTGCTGAGTGCGTTTACTTGCCGCCCCTCGCGAACCGGCCAAAGACTTTCTGTAAAACCAAACCAGAGACAGATTATTTATTAACCGCACCAACGGAGAGATGTATGACGAAACGAAAAAGAAATTTCAAAGGTAGATAGACGAACGGACTTGCAACCGCCCGCAATAAGAGGAGAAAAGAAAAAGGGCATAATCGTCTGATCTCACATGACGAGCTGCCGGAGAACAAGAAATCAAGGGCGCTTTGCTTTAACACTTACCTTGGCACTGGCAGCTAGGCCCACAGCTGCCGGTTTCTCTGCTACGTCTTTGTTTTCCTTGGCAGGCACAGGGGGAGCGGGGCCAGACGATGCAGCGCTAGTCTCAGATTCCTGCGCAACAGACGCCTTGTCGACGACCTGCGGCCGCGCTGTGGCTTCTGGGATAGAATCAGGCAGTAATGTGGCCTCGTGCTGACTGTGCAAGTCCGCGTTGTGATGATGAAGAACGTCCGCATGCTCAAGGCTCTCCTTTTCGGACTCTTGTTTGAGCTGGAAGACCTCCTCGTTCAGTTGATGGTGCTCAGGTGTTAGATGGTGAGCCATCATCGACATGCGCTTCATCGCCATCATGCTAAACACGGCTTTACGGACTGCGTGGGTGCCAACGTCAGATACTCTCTCGCTTCACGAACTGAAACCAGACGTACAGGTCCTCCTTGCATTGAATGCTCTTCTTACATGTGGCAACAAGTCTGTAGGCTCGCCGTTCTCAGCCTCGACGAAGTGTGGTATTTCCGCAGTGAGCCATGAATGTTGAAGCATTTCCTCGGCAGTTGGCCGCTGTTCCGGATCGACGGTCAGGCAGGTAGAAACAAAGTTACGCGCGGCCTCCGACACGTTGGACCAATACTCCTCTGAATCCAGTTAGTGGATCGAATTTCTCGGTACGCGAAGAGGGTCACCTGGTTCAAAGCGGTAGTCACCTGCAATGATGGCTTCCATTTCTTGCTTTTGGGTATCGCGATCGAACGGCGTATAACCTAGCAATAGACGTCAGAGACCACACAGAGTATGGAGAATGGCTGCATGTACCAGCAAGCAAGAAATAAGTGATTACACCCATGGCCCATACGTCGACGGGCTTCCCGTGACCGGCTACGATGAACCTGAGTAAATGCCAAACATAACGCAGGAAGAAGCATACTTCTTTTGAAGATCTCCGGTGCCATATACTACGGGCCATCTCAGCGAGTGGGAAGGCTGCCAGGAGAAAGCTTACGCCAGGTGTCCCACAGACCTCCGTGAGCATGCTGAGTTTACTGTCCGGCATAATGCGGCTAAGCCCAAAGTCAGCAATCATGATCTCTGAAGTCTTCTCGGGTTTGGAACGGAACAGAAGATTCTCTGGTTTCAGATCACGATGGACGATGCCGCAACCATGAATGTAGCTGACTGCCCCAAAGATTGTACGTATGAGTTCGGCGGCATCACTGCATGCTCAATCAGGTTTGAAACATATAGATAGAACGGTGCGTCACGCACGCTTCAGTATACTGCCCTCTTGCGCATATGCTGTCAAAGAGCTCGCCACCTGTGCACAAATCGAAACAAAGGTACAAATTGTGGGCAGTCTATGCGATAGTGAGTACCGAGTCCTGTTGCTAATGGTGGTCCCTACTTCAAAGTAGTCGTGCAATGTGACGATGTTGCCGTGACCAATGGACACTCGTTTGAGGACAGCAATCTCGTTGCGGACCTAGAGAGTTTGTAATCGTGAGTAAATGAGGGTTCAGGGCAGCCGATAGGATCGAGTCAGTGATGTACGATCAGCGCGCTGGTGATCAGTAACGCCATGAGGATGCGCAAGCGTGCGCAGGGGACGTATGCGGACGAGATCACCCGCATCGCTGCGGCGGCGGGGCTTCACGGACAGATCGCAGCATCGATGACAGGCTGCGGAGGTACTTACCATATATTCCCTTCCCTCCATGAGCTTCTTGTTGATGACTTTGCAAGCATAGTACTGGCCAGTCTTGATGTGGATCGCTTCCTTGACGATTGCATATGTGCCGTTGCCGAGGGTGCGTCCGGTGCGGTACTAACATCCACCCAGCCAGGCCAAGAAAAGCGACGTTAGCGCCATCGGTTTGCCATGCGAGTGTAGGACGTGAAAGATCGAAGGGAGAGAATGCCGGTTTTGAGGGGGCTCTGCATGCTCACCTGGCAGGGGACTGTCGATGGTTGCTGCGTCATGGCTGTCGTGTCCTCTTCCACCTTGTTGTGGTTGCAGAAAACAAGAGGAGATGGGAGCAAGGAAGGAAATGGGGAACGTATTTATTGGGAAATAAGCGCACAGCAGCCCGTAATCAGCGCCAAGTCGAGGTAAGGCGGGAAGACTGACATCGACGGCCGATTCCGGCCGATCCTCCGGGTCCGCCGCCGAGGGCTCCGGGGAGGCCATGTCTTGGTCGGCCAGCTCGTCCATGACCGTTTTTGGTGTCACGGGTCTCAGTGGTGGTTGTGGCGACCGCTTGCCCAGGTTGAGCAGGTTCAGCCGCGAGGAAGTCTTGCCGAGCAGTGTGGGCAACGTCAGAGAGCGCTTCACTCTGCGACCCTCCCTAGGTTGACTTTGGGTTGTACCCATGATGGGGTGAAAGGAAGAGATTGCTATCTACAAGGCTTACACGCGTTCGTTTATAAATGTATTAGTGCCTCACTTGTTCTGCGTGCTGCGACTCTTCACAACGGATGTGGCACTGCCTAACCTATGCCAAATATTCTCCCCCTCTCTTTTGCTGTACACGCGTGCCGTCTATTAGAATATATCTATACCGAAGATTCGATTCGATTGGTGACCGGTGCCGATAAATCGATGACCGGTGACCTTCCAGTGGCTTCCACGGTTGCTGCCGTGTTCTTGCGTGATGACTTGATTGTGACATGACGTGACTAGATCACTTCGTCCACCACCGTCAGTGATATCGACTTGATGATTCCCTTGACAGGGCCAGTGACTGACCTGAACCTGAAGCGGCCTTTTCAATATGGCAAATTGCCAATGTTCGGTAAAAAAAAAACATTTAACGTAAATTCACGTATCGCTTCAGAAAACCGACGGGAGGTAACCCATTGCTCCTTGTGCTGGACGTCGACGACGCCCAACTGCTGCACTCGCTAATCCTTCGTTTCATTTCACTTAGACTTTATACTACTTCTCTGCATCGTAATGTTAATTCGTCTCATCCCACCACCACCTCACGATGCAATTCTTTACGGCCTCTCCTTTCCAAATGTTCTCCCTATGGAAAACCTCGCCCCAGGCGCCCTTCCTCTTGCATGGTCGTCTCAGCTGCAAATCCTTACCTCCTTTCTGCAGCTCGAAACTCCCTCTAGTATACACCTCCTCGATCGAGGAGTTGGTCTAGTCGCTCGCACTCGTGAATTATCCATGAACGTCCCATTGAAGGAAATCGTGGTCAAATTCATCGATGGCCAGATGGTGACTATCCCTATGAATTCGGACTGTGTTCGAATATTGTCAGCCGTCGTCCTTGATGTCAAAGGCTGCCGCGACTCTGAGAGCCAGCGAGATAGCATGGAAGGCAGCGCCTGTTCGGGAAGCACCGCTGGCAGTCCCGAGGATCCCTCATCTAGTCATACAAAGCCTCCAAAGCTGGGGAAACACAAACGTCAGCGCTCTCTTTTGTTTTCGTTGATTTCGTACGTTTGCTCTATTCGTGGATTGTTCTTCCTTTGACCTTTGGCTCGACAGGTCATTGGTTCCCAAGTCACTTTCACCTTCATCTTCACCATCGTCGCCGCCGCCCACTTTTCCACCGCCCACCCCGCTCCCACCACTCCCAGCTGGTCGTGTGACCTCTCCGGTTTCTCCCCAGCAAACCAACTTTGTCTCAGACCGAGTTAAACCGGATCGTCTCCGCCAGCGGGCCCGAGCAATGCTCATCGATGTCTGGCGACGCCATGTTATAACAGCTCTTTCTCCCCAACACGTGCCTGCAGCCGGCTATGCCGAATGGACTCTGCTTTCTATGGCTAGTAGAGTCCATGCGGAATTAGAATCTGTCAGGGCCGCGAAGATGTGGTCTGATGAGTTTGGCGTTGGTAGTAAAAGGTCACGTGAAAGTAGGCACAGACGGGCCCAAACTGAAGGTAGAAATGCGCTGGACTTTGGGGATCGTAATGAAGGCTATGGATCAGAGCGTTGTCGTGCTCCATCACCGTTTCCGGGAACGTGGGATGGAGACGACACTGATCGGGTTGTTTATCCCCGCCGGGATCAAGGTAAGAATGTTTCCGTGGCTCCAAGAATATGTGCTTAGACAATTAATGTTGCAGCGGACGAATGGGGTGTTCGATATGTCGACTACCCTGGGTCCTATGATGACGCTGACATTTTTGAGGTCGAGTTCAACGGCCATAACGACAGCCTTCTTGCTGAGCATTTTATGGTCGGCGACGAATGGGACGATAACGAACCACTTGCATTTGAAATCAGTCGTACGGGCCATTCGGTCACTGGCATGGAAACGAACTCCTCGAACTTTGAGAACAGCCCTCTACACACAACAGACTTTGGGTGCAGCGATGAAGGTGGCAATAGGTTGGCGGATACCGCATTTGATATGTCGAGGGATCCGCTTGTCCCTTCTGATGTCAATGACGGTGAGGAATCGGATGATGGTCAGCTATCCCTCCGGACTCCTGAGAACGGAGAAAATCTCCCCCTTACTCCGTCAGTACACGTCCCGCAAAGCGTAGCACAATACCCTGCTCCTCAGTCACCTTCGGTGTCCAGAGCCACATCATCTCGTCCCCGCCCTCGAAGTGTTCCGTCCTCAGGATGGGTCCCACAAACTTCAACATATCATGGACACTTGTCTTCTGGCGTACTTGATTCCGATTTCAGAGATGCGCATGTTGACGAGATCATCCATTCACACTACGAACACCTGGACCGAATCTGTACTGCGCTCGAGATTGTCCGGAGCCGGGCTCGTGAGGAGGGGTGGAGGTTTGTGAGAGCGACGACGATCGGTGCCAAGAATGGGTGGATGGACGCCGAGTCGGAGAGGACACTCGAACTAAAAGCCAAGCGGCGCGCGTGGAGCTCAGGCATCAAAATCTATGCACCATATCCTTCTACATCTTACTCTTCGTCGCGGGTGTGGAGTGGCAAGTTCTCGGCGCTGAGATCACCAGTGAGCCCTCCCGGTCTTAGCTCCTCTAGAAGACCACCGCGAGCTCGTGGACCAATCGTGCCTACTGGATTGTCTCTTGGAATTCCGTTGCAGAGCTCTCCGCTTGCAACCTATGTCTGGGGTGCGGATAGCGGAAAGCCCCCTACGTTCGGTATTCTCAACTCCGCGCGTAGGATGGATACATTTGAGGTCAAGAGGAGACCCCGTGTCACCTTTGCTGATAGTGTCACGAGTCTATTTCCAGTATGTGAAGACGAGAGTGAGGATATGTTCCCACCCACCCAAAACGATGCCGTCGGTTTTCCGCAAGCCGAGGATCCTACAGTCTCAGTTGATGAACCCGAGGGCGTGCAAGAACCCACAGAGATTGAAGAGGACCCCTTCTGCTTTTACCCATCGCGGCCGCGTACACGCACTACGAGCATGTATGTGGTCTCTCCCACGGCCACGCCGCCTTCGTCTCTTACCCTGCCGATGTTCCGACCAAACACTCCTCCACCATCGTATCAAGCTGCTGTCGGCGGGAACGTCTCTGTAACAAACGACGAAGAGAAGCGACTCGCTGCTTCCGCGTTACTGCTGCAGCCATTTTTCTCGTTGTCAGCTTCCCCATCGCAGCCTCCGTCCAGACCCCAACGCGCATCCAACGCGCCGTTTGTACCGAGGCCTAGGGCAACCTCACTGCCTTCGATCAGGTCCTATTCCAGCACGAACGAGAACTGTCGGACTTCGCTTCACCACGAAGACGAACGCTACGAAGATTTGTCACAAACCTATGCATCGCCGCCTCCCGAGGGTCCGTTGGTGATATCAGCTGCTCCGGCACCAGTCGAGCAATACCCCAGATATGCGCACGTTCCTTCACCCGTCCCGGCCAGTAAGAAAAGCATCAGTGCCTCAATCTTGAAAAGGACAGGTAAAGAAGTGGTGTTTGAGCAAGGCGGATCAGAATTTACGGTCGGAATCGAGGTTGCGCTTGGAAGAGCGGAGGAAGGCCGTGTGGTTTGGTGAACCAGATGACCGGGCTGTGTCCCGTCCACTCGGGAGGAGCTATAGGAATCAGAGTAATCGTCGTCGCTGTCCATTTTTTTTCGCTCCTTTGTGCATAGTAACTACCGACTACGAGTATGATCATCTAGTACGTACTCCACCTTTCCTTCCTCTTGGCAAGCCGTCGTTCATGGTAGTCCAGATTATTTGGGTGCCGACCTGCCATTGACTCGCACTTAGAGCGCAGCAACAACTATCAGTGTCACTTTCCGGCCGTCGAGTCGGCAAGGAGGTTCAACTGGGCTGATTCTGTGTCGTATACTCGTCGAGGCAACGAATTACCGGACTGAGATGAGCTTGGGCATCGACGAAGACCCCCTTCAGCTTCCGTTCCCCTGCGAAAGTCATTTCAATCGGCTGTGTCATCGTTGCTCCTGTGCTCCGCGACTTTCATGCCTCCCGCTTGCTTGCAGACTATCACGACCTCGTATTCTGTATCGACTCTTCCACCGACGGCCTGAAACATCGGCGATCAATATTGGCTGAAGCACTGACTCAGAGAATGACCACATATACAGGCTAGGGCAACCACGCCCAGTCGTTACAAGTATACTGTACATGCTCTAGAAATTTATATCTCGAGTAGCTGTCATAACTCAGCTACCACTTGAAGTTTTGCCTTCAATCTGGTTACTGTGAAATCCATCGGAGGGCAACTCCCGGAGAGAATGTCAGTCAATATCGAGGCTGTCGAAATACCACTTTCCCCTCTTCTTCTGCCATCTCCACCTGGCTCAAATATCCATTCAGTATCCCCATGTGTTCATAATGTACACCTCGTTTCAGCTCGAGCACTTGCATGTCGATACCATGACTGAGCGTCGTCGATAAGCACATTCCTCATGCATCAAAGCAACAATGCAAGTGCTCACCGCATCCGCAAATGAGTGATAATTTCGTTAGCTCTCAAGTAATCCCCAACACGAGGCTGACATAGCAAACACCGCCTAAAATAATCTGCCATGTTGTGCATCTTGAATGCTTCTTCAGCAGCTTGGATTGCGCCAATGTGTTCATCGCTGATAAGTCCCCAGCGCGGCGACTCAGAGAGAGGTGCCAGACTCGCCACTTCATAATGTTTATAAAGTGCATGCAGCATCTGGCGTTCAACATTCAGTGCTTAATCGCGCGAATGATGGTCAGCGAAAAGGAGGATCCATACCGCACTCCTCCAATCCATAACGAGAGTCGAGCCCTTGCAACACAGACAACTTAGTCGAGCGTTACGACAGTCCATGTCTTTTGCTGTAGCGAAATTTGGATCCAGTCCGCACGCATGGACGATATAAGGTGCCTCTTCCAACATTTTAATGCCAGGTTGATCCGGGACATCATCTGTCGATGTATCCTCATGATACTGTGGGTAGCTTAGATGGTGTTTGGTGAAAAACACCTCTGGGTAGGTAAAAAGGCAAGAGCAGCCTATGTGGAATG
>JBBPUG010000370.1:0-25432 GCA_038094535.1 Tubosaeta aff. alveolata
TTTTATCCCTTACACTGAATCTACGCTATCCTGCGTATTCATTCCTTGTCCTCGAGTGATTCTCGAGTCCTCTGAGCTCCTCGTCGTTGTCCTCAGTCTTGGTCAACATCCTTCGTCCCAGACTCCTCGAATCTCTCAACCCTGAATCCTAGTTCATTGTTTACGATATTCGTCGTACTCATTCTCAGTCCTCGAACGATTCTCGAGACCGCGTGCTCACTCGTCATCGTCCTCTGTCCTCTGTCTTCGTTTCGCACTTAGCTCGCTAAGAGAGACGCTGTGGTACCTCTTCGTGAGCGTCCGCCTCTCTTGGGTTAAGTCGAACGCTCTCTTGAGTACGCCTAGCGTTACAATCCTGTTGCAATGGCTTCTTTGAACGATTCTTTCTTTCGTGTCAACGAGCCTGACTTGCACACGCGCGTCTACAATTTTATCTCATGCATCAATTTGTTGAAGTTTGCTCACCTTTCGAAATTCTACAACTGCGAAATTCGACGTCGTATGTTTCAACGGCTTTTACTATCATTGAAACCGTTTTTCCAGAATCCGGACGCGTTTATTCTTTGCTTGCGGAACACAAGAACTGTTATCTCTGGGTCTTTCGCGTACCTTTACATCTTTGGCGACAACTCGGTTCCTTGGAGAGAGGCGGATCTTGATCTGTATGCTGTAGAGGAAGCGGTCGGGTCTCTGCAGCAGGAACTTGTGATGCAAGGATATCAAGCTTTGGGGGGATCAGGAGCGAACCATAATCCCTATTCTTCTAATATGATCTGCTCTGTTGTGTGGTTTCTCCACCCGCGATCAGAGCGTCGGGTCGACGTCATTGTCTCTCGTACAGGATCAGCTCTTTCTCCCATCTTTCAGTTCCACTCGTCGGTGGTGATGAATTACGTGTCTGCTGATACGTTTTTCTCGGCCTATCTGACATTGACGGTCAAGTCGCGCGGATTTTTTAATCCGTATCTGTATTACTACGATCGAGTCACCAAAAAGACGATGGAAGCTTACCTCAAATATCTTGAGAGAGGAGTTGAGCTTTCCTCCTCACGGTTTTTTTGGCTGTTGGCGTTTTGTGAACGGCATTTGCCCGCTCATGTCTGTGGACAGTCATTTGAATGTCCGTTCACTCGAAGGGAAAATAGCGACCGGGGCTGTTTGATTGCGAGTCTTTCGGAGATGCAGGCACTTCGTGGAGGTGGAAGAATGTGTGCGGTGGAAGTCGGTTTAGTGACATGGCTTTTGTCAAATGAAAGATGCGACGGTAAGCCTGCTAAAAGGGCGGGTTTGCCGTTGATTGGTGGATGATTTTTTTGGGGGGGGTGGGAGATGTAAAAGGTATGTTTGAAGTATTCGAGTTCGTAATATACTGACGATTGCTATGTAGTTGAGAAGAGCTCGGATCAATCGTTTTTATTGTGTAGTTCGAAATTATGGTTCGTCAACTTCGTATGTTTAAGTTATAGTTCAGTGTTGAACTTTTTCGAGTGTTGAGTTATAATTGGAACAGTGTACGACAAAGACCAACTAGCATTTGGAATGAATACTAAGGAAGTTAACTATTGTGAGGGTTAGGAAGTGATGTTGAAGGAAATAATCAAGAAATAGGTTTGATTTTGATCGATTGGTTTTCGAATCAGAAAGAAATAATGATGCGTTGTAGAAGAAGGTAGAATTTTAGAAGAACGATTAAAAGACGTTCGAAACGTCAAATGCAAAGATCTCCTAAATCGCGCTCAGGTTCCGCTTCCAGTTGGGCAGAGTCTTCTGGGGCAGAGTGGAGCAGTATAATACTGTCGAGTTGTAGTTGAGCACGAAAACCCGAATACTTGCCAGAATTGTCACGCGATCTGTACCGTGTGCATTTTACTTCAACGAGGACAAGATCGTGTTTCTTCAAATCAATTGCTGAATAGACGTCCATCTCGTCTTTTGTTTTTAAAGTCTCACGAGCATCATAGACAGCATCAAAAAGAGTCTGGGCGATGAAGGTTACAAAGGTATGTTGTTTGCTGGATCGACATACCGCATCTTCAGATTGACTCCCTTTTTGCCATTTGGAAGCACGAAGAACACACGGATAATTATCTTGATGTGCTGTGGCATTATTAGAGGTAAAGCATAGCATGAGGAGGTGTAACATACGCAGGCGAGGTTCTGACAGACAGGATAAGATACGGTTCACGAAATTGCCTTGATTTGACGAAAGGGGAACAAGTGTGATAGCAGCGCGAGAATCAGGGTCACCATCTTTGAGAAACCAGACAGAAAGAAGATGTCCGAGAATCCACAACACAATGGGCTCATTTGTGTGCGGGTTACAGAGAACGTTGCTGTTATCATTCAGGGGACTATAGGATCCCAAAGAAGATGTAAGGGGAAGCTTAGCGAGCGCAAAAACGTCGGCGCGTTCGTTGGCATACTCCGATATTTTTTTAAGACAACTATACAGGTTCAATCAATATACAATGAATAGAAAACAGTGCTTACGATTTCAAAGTTTCGTCATAATGATCAACATATTTTGCTTCAAGCGTAGGGGAGCACGGTTGAATATGAAGAGCTTTTAGACTAGTGTGTGAGTCTATCGATTCTGGTTTGTCGCTAGAGCCTGTAGTTTTGACGTCTTTCTTGCGCGGTACAGCAGGAGATTTGCCTTTTCTGGAGCTGGAGGAGATCGTGGACTGAGCTTGTGCAGGGCTATCACTGGCTGTAGCAGCAGATGAACTGCTTGCGAAGTTATCTTGTGAAAACGCATGTTGTTCAGTCTTGGGATCCGCGACCCTTGAAAAAGTTTAGAGGTTTTAAGAAAGCTCAGTTCTGAAGCATGTATGTTTCTTACCGTTGTTTTTTTGATTCTGGGCGTGAATCTTCGCCCGTCCTGGCGTGTTTAGACATGAAGGATAACGTGGTTGAAGAGGGATCGTTTAGGGGGCTTGAGATTTGTCAGCGTTAATGAAAGTCATCTTATTTCGGAATCGGTCGTTGGTTGAAGCCTGAACTACGTTTTTAAACAGATTGGCAAACGTAAAAACGAGAACGTATATGTTAAAAGATGAAAGGGAAGAGCACGTAAAAAGATACAAATCATGAATTTGAAACTATGAAACAGTTGGATTCTCGCGCCGTACAATTTTTCGCAGGCGTGAGTGAGGATCGTCATCGGCGGAACGTTTCTGCTAATTTCTGTTGTTAGTATCATATTCTTTTCAATGATGAGAAAATGCGTACGTCAGAACGATGTGCTTCAGAAGTAGCACCAATTAGACGAACGACATGTTTAAGCCGAAGAAAAGGCTTCAATCTTTGCCCACTCGAACCGCTGTGTTCAAGTAAAAATGCGAATTCGATCTCGGCTTCTATAAAGTCACCCGTGGAAAGTTGTAGTTCATGGATTGTCACCAGATGATCACCGTCGGTGAAAGCGTAAATGGGCAATTTGGGATTCAATGACCAACTAGAGTCCAGACGTGATAGCCAATTATGTTCATCAATCATGTTCAAAGATGTGATTTCGGTCGTCGTTTTCCCACTCTACAGTTTCGTATGTAACAGTTTTTGGATTTAATGGGAAAGCGCACCTTGACAAACGCATGGCGTTCGAGATGTAATTTTCCAGAGAATCGTCTTGCGATACGTGTGTGAAGGGACATCGCAGCAAATGACGCGATAGAGGAAAGCGTTTTGAGTTGTGCTCGCCATGCATCGCTATCAGAACCGCCGGTTAAGTCAAGTGTCTGAAAAGCCTGCGTAATGGACTTTGGGTCTCTGATTCAAACGTCGGTTGTAAAAGGAAGAGTAATTGTGAGGAACGTACCCATCCCAATTTCCAAACGATCCGAGGGACGTCGATTCAATATAACCATGAATTTTTAACGTCAACGAACGGTATTCAGTCTGATGGTTGTTCGTTGGAATGTAAACAAGCGTCTTGTTCCGTCGAGCGTCACGAATGGATGTATCGTCAATTAAGACGATCTGTGTCAGAAGATGCTCAAACTCTGTGGTGAGAGCAGGATAGCTTTCGCGTTTGTCAGCGTTTTCGAACGATTCTATTCGTTCCGCTATGGTAGTCGGCCAAAGATTGCGAATGGGCGTCATAGTTGAATCCAGAAGACGCGACATGAGGATAGTCTTTGAAAAAGAACACGCAGTATAGATGATGGGGAATGTGAAAGCAGATAGGAGGTGACGTCCTCGAGTGTTCGGAAAATCCCGAAAGTTTGTTGACGGCGAGATGGTGATTGGATGAATAAAGGAAGATGACGATAAAAAGAGTAAGAAAGGAAGGATTAAAGTGGTGGTTAACCCGGTTACGAGTTATTTCATGTATCATGCTCGACCTCAAATGACTTTTTGGTGTTCGCATCCAAAACACGGATACGTTGCAATTCATTGCGAAGATCTTGAGGAAGTCTTGAAAAGATTTTTTTCGCAGAGAATTGGCGAAGAACGCCTAAACGTGAAAGAGAACGTGCACGAGACAACATAACATAGGCATTCTGAATAGACTTGTAGCTTGCGAGATCAACCACGGCTCGATCCAAAGAAGCTCCCTGGACTTTGTAATCTGTGAAGGACCAAGCGGGAACGATGGGTAGCTGGTAACGAGCAACATTTACAGATCGTTCGTGGTTCTTTCGGTAACGAAAGAAAGTTGCAACCGGAAAAATAGGTACTACACCATCAGGGACGTTAGGCATGGATAAAGTGGACGTGGGAACACGAACGTATGCACAAATCGCTTCTCGAAATTCAATACTTTGTTCACCAATCCGTTCATGCGTAGAACGATAAAGAACATCATGCAATATTCCTTCACTTCCATTTACGATGCCATTCCCTATTGAAAGATTATCAGTGATCATGACAGGCATGCCAGGTATCAACGGCAATTCTCCTAAAGCGTCTTTTCTGTCTGAAGAGCGAACCCGAGACAACAGCAATCGTTCCAAACCCGTGACTCGCGTTTTGTTAACTCGGTCAACAGCGTAATACGTATGAAAAGGCAGCGAATGTGCGTTAGCGTATTCTTTACTCTTGATGTAATTAAAGCGGTTTCGAAGGTGACGGCGACCGAACACAACCGGTGCGTCCACAAGTTCTTTGAAATCATCGGGTTTTTGCAACTTTAGAATGTCCATTCGTCTTTTTTGTAGTGTTTCAAAATCAGATTCGCTTATGCCTTCTATTTCAAGTCTTGGGGTACCAAGTCGGATTCGGTTGAGGAGAGCGATGAAATCCGGATCTCCAATTGCTCGTTGGTTCTTTTTTAATTCGATGACATGAGTCAGTTGTCTCCATATGAACGCGCCCATCAGATTATATTGACCCGAGATGGTTTCCTTTGTTCTATTGCTTACATGTTGAAGTAAAGCATACGAATACAAAGGTGAACCGTTTACGGGCCGTAATTGACCTAGATCTCCAGAAAAAACAACATTTATGCCACCCATTGGCAAATCAGGATTGTGTGGATCGGTTCCACGTGCCAAACAAATGCGCTCAGACACACGCCCAAGCAATTCAGCAGAGACCATCGAAATCTCGTCGAGAACTAGATAGCGAACGTCTTTCCAAATGTGTTCCAGATCTTCATGATGTTTATCTGTTTCGGTTCCAGGTAAAAAGGTGAGTGCATGGATCGTGAATCCGTTAATCAAGATTGCAGCACTGCCTGTGGGAGCGCTGAGGAGTAACTCTTTGGATGCTCCGCATCGTTTGAAAAATGCTACAATAGCATTTATTACGTGGCTTTTTCCAGATCCACCAATACCTGTAATGAACATTTGAAGAGGATCTGTGGTTCCACGAGCGAAATGCTCTGCTACAATAGTGAAAGCTCTGGATTGTTCTTCGTTGTCATCTAATTTATATTCTTTTCTAACTTCTTCAATCAAGGTCAATTTTTCTTCCCAATCAAGGTTTCGAAACGGAACATACGTATGCTCAATGCAGTAGTCCGGACTGATCCCAGAAATGTTAACGTGAGGTTGACTTTCAGACAGTCGAATACGTTTTTTCACCATTCCATCTGATTCACAGCTTACTCTGGGACATTTATTCAATCGTTCTTTACGCATGATCTGTGCTGTGGATGTCATATCGTCCTCATCGGAATCAACCAAAATAGGTCTGCCTTCGATCGTGTTTGTTTTCAAATTGGGTACTCCAATGCCTAGTCGGTAGATTAACTCTAACAAACGGTTTTCTTCAGTTTGTTCTTCGTCGTTTACTGCAAACGTTGAACAGTCCATTACGGACATAGGATCTTCTCTTGGATCCACTCGAAATGATTGATCTTCGAACAGGCATTGTTGTAGGACGTCAAACGGATTTGGTTCGTCCGATCCATACGTATACGATTGTTGCGTTAAACGCAAAGACGTGTCACGTTGTTTTGCATCTGCACATTCGTACTCTACGGAAATATTCTGTATTAAACGAAGACTGTTTTCTGGAAAGTGACATCTCTCAAATGCAGTTTCCCATGACTGACCATCGTATCAAAGATCGTGAAGAGATCTCCATGGTGAAAATAAGAACAACATGTATTGACAATATTTTTCGTAATCAATTTCTTTCCGTGGAATAGCTCTGCCCAAGAGTACAGGAATCACATTGCGTTCTCGCAATCGGACCTCGTGTGTAAGGAACATTGGATGGGTTTCGCTACAAAACGGTGCTCGCGACAGCTTCGGTCTGCCCGACGTTGAACAAAACGAAGTATGTCTTTCATCGCCGGCTTCGATATCTGACTTGTGATCATTGTCAGATAAATCACGAGATTTCTTAACGATCGTACACCACTCGTTAAACTCCCAGAGCGTCATTCCATCGAACGGCTCGCAGTCGGGACGAAACACATAATGAAGAACTTCGTTATTACAAGCGACACCATCTATCGAAGCTGATATGGTTCCCATCATTTCAGGTTCATCCGATAGTTGTTCGTTGTTTTCATCTGTTTCTTCATTCTCTGATTGTTCTTCGTTCTTCAGAGCAAACATGAACTCATTGAGTTTCACGGTTCGAAATGAGTGACTTGAATAATGATCTCCACCACCTACAAAATATGCCATTATTTGTTCGTGCGAGATTTCCTGTCTACCCATCAACGCATTAATACATTTAATCAAACACGAACGTGTCTTTCGCTCAGGTTGTTCGTCTTGTTCAGATGTTGCTAATACACAAGAAAATTTTTGAATTGCAGCTTGTAAAGCAGGCAATGCTACATGCATTTTCAGTTCTCCTTTCGTAATGTAATCACTGATATAATACACAAGAGATTTCGCGGCTGGGCCTGACCCAATGAACTTGATGTCCATATTACTTTGTAATAAAAACAACAGGACATCGTTGTAGTTATTGATACGGGGGTGGAGACGTCGAAGAAGAATTGATTGAGTATTCTCATCAATTGACGTTACCGCACGAGTTTCCCCTGTTATGCGCATTCGGCAGTTGTGGTCACCTTGTTGTTCAGTTCGATGCAGATACTTGAAGCACGTATCTGTATGTTGATGCCAATTGCATTCTTTCGCAAGGTCCGTTACAAACGAAATATAGTCCGAACGAAATGTAGCTTCGTCCGAATATAGAATTAGCTCGGGAGAACGTCGAACGCGAGGGTCAAGTTCGTCTGAAGATCGTATTGGCTTGACAGCATCATCCGGACTCCGTTCCTCTACTACCGATACTGTTTGTGGCAATTCACATTTTATGATATCTTCTAACCAGTCAAATATCCGTTGTTGATATGCAGAATCGTCTGCCATCTTATCTCGTAACAATTGTGGATTAGGGTTTCCTTCAAGCCATAATAAGAAATGACAATGTAACGACCACCGTCCTTGCGCTTCCACCATCCCGTAGTAAGCTATACATTTACCAAACAAGCCTACTCCATTGTCGTAACGAACAACGTAGCGCAAGAAGGCATGCATTGTTCTATCAAATGCGATAGCGGCGCTATCAGGACGAGAAGCGACTAGAATTGAGCGTTCAAGAGAATTCTTTGAACGCCACGTATCTTCATCCACGCCGGCTAGCATTCCGAGCAATGCCGAAGAAACATCATGAGGATTTAAAGTGATAAACAACGCTGGGGTTGAAAAACGTCTGATGAGTGCGCGTATTTCATTTCGTCTACAGAGTTTATAACCTGCACTTCCCTTTACTCCTTTCGCAACAACGTTCAGATCCGAAAGAATTCGAAGTATACACTTTTCTTTCTCTGTCGTTCGGGGTTCTGTAGGTCGTTCATACCATTTGTTTGCCACTTCCGTCAGTTCAGGACCAATACGTTGAAGCTCATCAACAATCTTATCCTGACAGCTCCGCTTAACTGCAAAAGTGGAATTAATGCTTGCCGAATGTTTTTGTATCATGTTCCAACAAACTCCTATGAAATTTGGATCGCGTGCAAATGGAGAGCGATAACGTTGCATTAACACTTCGACCTGGTTCTCAAACGAAAGCCGTTGATGTTTTGTCCGTCCAGGGTGGTTAAACCCGCCGATTCCCCATGGATCAAGATGTGGGAATAAAAAAGATAATAGACCGGGATTCGAATCATTGACGAAGGCAGAACCAGATCGTGAATGTATGAAACGTTTATGATCTAGAGCATGCGCAAGTGCTGTTGTCTTCATCTCTTGCCGTGATCGTGAAGAATGATCACCTGTAGTATACGAGACGTTTCGCATCAACAACTCATCCCACACATCATCCCAAGATTCATCTTCGTCGTCACCAACATCACAGATGTGGTCGATTTCTAGACATTGCAACACTTCTTCGTTCGTATGCGTTTTCATTTGTGGGAAAAGGTCATTTAAATTTTCAGCGCTAAACTGAATGCCATCTCGTAAATACCATTGATTCGAACGACAAAGGAAGTCAATCATAGTCTCGATTTGCGACTTCCTTACCATTACCGGTCCTAAGCGTTGCAATTCTTCTTTCGTAGGCCTCGATTTACCGCCAGAAAATAGAACGCAGATTGAATCGCGAACATCATCGACAGAAGGAGGCAATAGATCTCGAACATGAATATCATCCTGTGGAAAAATCCCAACGTTGCCACGATTGAACCATTGCGAAGCTTCTTCGGGTACATATCCTCCTTTTCGCGTCCGTCTTGTGTAATGATGAGCAACAACAGACGCACGACAACGCGAAATAAGCATAAGGTCAAACGTCGATGCTTCTGTAAACGCGTTCCAGACGTCGGAAGGCAGGGCATCTTCCCCGTAATACAAAAAATTGGCAAGCGCATGTTTGGGTTGTCGAGGCCGTTTCACAAGCAAAGCATTTTTACAGGTAGAACACATATAGATGTTTCCCAGTCGAAACGGTTCTTGAAGACCGTCTGGGCATAAAATTGCTCCTTTGTATACTGCTAACGAGTACGACACGGGTAAACATTCTGGAGGGAGAACATCATTTCGTAACAAAGCTAAATCAACATGATCCGGCGCAACCGAAGTAAGGTCTGAAGGAATGTACGCACACGCACAAACACCACATGCACAGACAGCATTGCAACGTAAATCAAGGAAGGCCTGCCAGTCACGAATAATTTCCAGTTTGTCCTTCCAGCTCCGTACATGAGGAAAAGAATCAGTATGAAGCAAATAGCACGCTCGGATAGAAAGTAAAGAAACACGATCACTCGTACCCGATGTCGATGACGATGTCGTTCGGAAACTTCCGCTAACAGACGATTGCGATCCTGAGGTTCGATTTTTAACATGAGCTCGAAAAAGGAAAGTAGAAGCAGAACAGGACGACGAACAATTGTGAACAATCAAACAATCGCTTAGTTCAGACTTAGAGGGCCGATTGCTATAAGGTACAGAATGCTGATCTGCCATTCCACATAATTGTGTTTTCGAAACGTAAGGGAAACGCGTTAAAAAGAAACGAAGATCGGGAACGATCACCGAAAGGTACGGACCATTTGGATACATATCTTCAGGCGCACGGCACTCATTCGTGACTTGCACCAAAGAGTACCACGTAACAAGATCAATCACGGAGATCCTCGCAGGATCTTCTGCGAACACAGGTTCCAATATTGGAACCAGCACAGCGATATGACAGGACGGGCCTGCAACATCGGTACACGATTCGGGTAGGGGGGTTTTTTTTTTGGAGGGGGGAGGATAAGAGGGGTGTATGCTTAAAGTTAGAACGAGAAGGAGGAAGTTGTTCGGAAAAGTACGCACCCGCGACAGCCATAGACACGACAAAGACACTTGTCAGCGTCTTAAAAAGAATTCAACGGCGATTCAACCGGATTTGCCGACAGAAACGACAACACTAAGCAGCGGGATCTTCCGTCGGAAAATGCCGACAAGAGTTTTCGCATCAAGCCACCCAGCAGCGGGATCTTCCGTCGGAAAATGCCGACAAGAGTTTTCGCATCAAGCCACCCCTAAGCTATGGGATCTTCCGTCGGGATTAGCCAACGAGAATTTACAACCATAAACCTGTCCCCTTCGGGTCCAGGAACTTAGCTGTACGTCCTATTGCCCACCTGGGGCAGAACAGCGGAACACGTAGCTCAGATTTGTGGGCCGATTCCCGGGACCCGATGATCCACATAGTTTGGAGACACACCAAGGCAAACTGCTTGTTTGGTGCAATATCAGAAGCCCAAGCCTGCTGAACCGAAGACAAAACAACAGTGCATACTAGGAAATTCCAGGGCTACTCAAGCAAGTAAAATAACCATATGCTGATGCGGCTGGAAGGTGGTTGATACACAGTGTGGGGGGATGCTGAAAGTCTGCACAGTAGCTCTAGCAAATCTAATGAAATACACAACATGTGCACTGGAATTAGGTTACTTTCGAGGCACATGAAGCACTGGTGTGGTTGTTAGCAACTCGGCATCGGTATCCAGTCGTTATGCAGCTACTCACGGAAGACTGCGATGGCCTTCATTCCTGTCGAGTGCTATAACAACTATTTGAGTCCCCTATAAGTAGTTGAAGGAGGAATGGTGTATAACAAGTAAAAGACACACGTCGGCTAGCCAACTCGTAGATTGTACGACCCCATACTTGATCTCGCCAGATGCCGTCCAAAAGAAAACTTGTGTGCCGTTCTAGGTGGGTCATAAATAGCATCTGAGATGATGAAAGGACCGACTTACAGGGTGCGCGTTCATAACCAAAGTAGTAGGCACAGTGGAATTGGCTGAGGGCATTGGGAGCCATTGGTCGCAGATTGCACTCCTTATAATCTTTTTGAGTAAGCGTCGAGCGAGATCTGTTCTCCGATCTTTAGATATTACTCGAAACTTCAAGTGGGGCCCAGTCAGCGATAGGACCTACTCGGACAGGTGGTGTACTTAATTTGTTTGCGACCTAAAAGGGCCAGTTGTTTCGTATATGAACTGTGAAGGTCGAGGTAGAGCGGCCTCATGCCAGGGACGCAATAGGTCCCAAGGACTCGAGTCCCCATGAGTTACCCGACGGTGAACCAAACGATCCTAGTGACGAACACTTTGCCAACGTTCAGTCGGACCTGATCCTTGGCCTGGCCCCATGATGAGATTTCATACGAGTGCAGCTCTGTTGACGGAGCCTGAAGGCGATGATCACGTACATAAGCGTGCAGCGCTGCGTCCTGAACAGAAACGCGAGGCGAAACAATCGAAATACTTGTGTAATAAACATTCCTGCCAAGGCGGTGGTGCATGGGAAATAGCGGAGCCCGGAAAATATGGTTGCACGCATATTCGACGCCTCGCTGATAAGTGCCAAACCCGAAGAAAACAGATCCAACCCATGTAGGTCCTTTACCCTAGCACGATAGGCCACTTTCCATACTTTAACGAGCTTCGAGTGACTCTTCTTCTCGCAGGTTGCGAGATTGATGCACGTCGTATCAAGGCCTGATAGAGGGAATGATCTCGACATCACATTCAAGTTCTGAGAGGAAGGAATAACATACTGTGCACGAGATCACTAGCATGGATGGGATTCAATGCGGACAGTATCCGTGCGAGATAATCCTATGTGTTAAATACCGGTGAGACCATAGTCAGAACACGAGTACGGCACGTCTTACGGAGGCTCTGTCCTTTCGAAGGCTGTCACAATCTTCGAGAACATCTTGTAAAGTAAGGTCGTTTCTCGGAAAGGATTGTCAACCGAGGAGGACCAAGGTACGCGAGTTTGACAGCAAGAACAAATGAGTTCGGATGATGTACGACCATGAGACATCGAATCTCAGCCTCGAGCTGTGTAAGCTTCTTCCTGCCTACACAAAATACATCGGCGGAGAGCACAGAGGAGAGAAGACGGAGATGGTTACCTTGAGGACCCGTATAGTATTCAGAGTCGAACTCGATCGCATGGACTTCCAAAAGAAGAGTGGTACGGACGTCATCGCACAGAGGATCAGCAAGATAGGTCACACCCAGACACTCTAAGACATGACTTGAGCAAGAAGAATTGACAGAATGCGTGGACAAACCTCTGCGAGGATGAAATATCCTCACGCCAGTGAAGCGTATCCCCCCAAACTCTAGCTCGATAGGGAACGACTCCGTCAAGGTGTCTCCGACAGAGGGGACCAGCGGCATCAGACTGAGCTCTTCGCCGAGTAGCCTTGTCCTGCATTTCTTTGGCGATAAGATGTTTCTGTGCATCGGCTTGAACCTGTTCCTGAAGTTGCTCCGCGACCAGCAAGCTGGGACTGAGGCTCCGCCTCAGCCGCCTCTCTTTCGCGTCGTTCCTGACGCAACGTTATCGGAACCATTTGAGTGACAGACCAAAAGCAGATCCTACACGCTTTTCTTGATTTGCACATTTCGTTATTTCTGTAGCGAGTGAACCAGAGGCTTCGCTTGGCGGTTGGATGTGATCGGCTACCCATTCCTGAGCTGTTGTAATGATCTAAGTGCGGGACCGCACATTCAGAAGCAGTTATCGCACAGCAGACCGACGAACCTGGAAGACTATCCCAGAACCTCGCAACTTCTGAGCCTCCGAATGGGTGACTCTGGATAGCGCCACTGATGCTGCGGATTTGCCACGTCCACGAGCAACTGTCAGAGTCACGGTGGAGGCGAGCGTCGTTTCGGCGATAGCTTTCACGAAAGTGAGCACGGCTCGCGCTTGATCAATCGTTTTTGCGAGTTTGACAAGTTCGCCAAAAGATTTGTTAGCCTCTATCCGCCAAACTGTCCCTGAGATCCTTGAGCTCCACGTCAGCCTTGCTTATGAGTTTCGTTTCTTCAACAGGCACAATATCTTTCCCCTTGGAAATGGGGAGTACATTGAGCTCATCATCTAGAACTAGACAGTCCGGGCAGGATCCCAAGGATAGGATGAAACGTTCATCAAACAGGCTGGGCCACTACGGAATCGTGAGACGACATGCGATAACGAGCATGAACATCCTGCATAGATACTGAATTGCGTCCACTCTCCATCTAGGTAATACACTCACCATTGTCACTCATCGTGTACAATTGCCTTAATGACGACATTGTCTTCAGAAGCAACACCATAAGTCCACCACCCTCAACTGTTTCGATTGTTCGTGCGAGCAAGTTTGGCGTAATCGCCTCAAAATCTTGCAGGACGCTCTTTCTTGTAGCACCATAGCACTGATGGCCGCGCCGAGACCCGGGCTTGAGAAAGCAGATAATGTAGGTTTACAATCTAAGTTCTCCAAGTAAGAGGCTAAACCGTTTCCTGCAAGAGACAAAGCGTACCTGGTCCCTCCCCTTGTCCCTAACTAAGACCACGAATGATCTGTGGTTTTTTTTTGACTGCTCCCGGCGCCGTGTGGGAAAATCGCTGAAAGGTAAGAAAAGAAGTTTTTGTAAAAGACTAAAAGTTCTGATGCTCACTATTGAATATTGAAGTACCATATGCACCGTTCTGTTACGTCGCTGAAGCTAGTCTTTAGCTCTCGATCCCAAACGTCGGGCCTCTACCATGGGCCGGCCTGGCTCTGCGGTAGCGTATTCACGTGCCGACCATCTCCCTTCTTAGTACTACATATGCCCCTTCTCCTGCACCTGAGCAGGGGATGTCCGCTTTGAGTCATGTAGAAGCCATGGAACTGTTCACGGTTCGTCTGCCGACTGCCCTTCTTTCGTAATATTGACTCGAAGTTCAAAGATCACTGTCAGAGACTTGGAGAGTCTTATTGCTCAGTCCCCATCTCTTCGCTCTCAGCATTGCCCTTGAATCATGACATTCGCCATCTAGTCCGCCAAGTCCTTTTCATCGCCGCTGAGTCAGTTGATCACCACCGGACTCCGCTGTTGATCTCTCAGAAGATTGTGCAATTGCTGTACATACAAGACATCTTCGCAACTGGGTAGGGAGAGCTACGTGGCTCTACTAGATCAACTATGCCATTCGTTTGAGGAAGTCGCGAAGGAAGCTATCACTTGGCTCCTGTATGCCGAGGATGAGGTTTGTACTTTGTCAAAATTCACTTGCGGTTGATGTTGATGTTGCGGTAGCGCAAGCTCAACATTCCAGTGACCGTCACTCTCCTTCGCAGCGGACTTGTGAACACCTCACTGCAGGAACAGCAGTTGGCCAAGAGCTTGTTCCAGGATCCTCGTTCGACTTTGCAGAGTTTCGCAGCTGGCCTCGTCCGGGATTGCCTGACCACTGACCCCTCTGTCGCGTCTCAAAACCAGTTAACATACACGATCGAGGTTTTGGGACAGCTTTCCCAAGCCGGCAAAGCCAACGAAGAGTACGTTTGTTCTTCGTTTCTCTCGACCAAGTTGTTTTAACGTGTCTCAGCATTCAACGCCTGTTGGACGACCTTCGCGGTGTTGTGAGACGGCCATCAAATGCCATTGCTTCCGAAGGTGTTGCGATGAGGCAGCCTTCAGTGAAGCTCGAGACTGAGCAACTCGGGGAGAAGCTCTTCTCCTGGTTTCAGCAATGGGTCTATCTTCCAGCGTTCGCTCTCCCCGAGAAGGCGTTTGTCCCTTACATCTCCCAGCTTACTAAGCAAGGCATCGAAGACGTTTCCTCGTTCTTCTTCCGCGTCTGCGCCGAGTCCAGTATCAATAGCTATCTCAAGTGTGTCGCTGCCGGACAGTTCGATTACGCATTTCAGGCCCTGGATGCGATGTCACGTTTGATCGTCTACATTATCAAGTATCACGGAGATGCCTCCGGTGTCAACAATGACCAGGCAAAAGTACACTACCTCACCAAAATCTTGTCTATCTTCGTTCTAGTTCTGGCCAATATGCACGAGGATCAAGGGACGATGTTCCAGCAGAAGCCGTTCTTCAGGTTCTTCTCCAGTCTTATTAACGACCTGCATGCGATGGAAGCAAACCTAGGATCTGCGTACTTCCAGCTGTTGACTGCTATCAGGTATGTGGATTGGTCCCGAAGTACTTCATTCATTCTCACTTTGATCCTGTAGCGATACTTTCAGTTCGCTGCAACCCACCTATTTCTCTGGTTTCGCGTTTTCTTGGCTGAGCTTAGTTTCCCCCAGGCATTTCATACCGAAGCTGCTACTCTCCGAGAATCGAGAAGGCTAGTCCGCATTCCACAAGCTTCTTTTGTCCCTTTTCAAGTTCTTGGCACCGTTCCTAAAGAAAGCAGATCTTCAACTTGCTGCTCGCAATCTCTACAGGGGCACGCTTCGCCTACTCGTTCTCCTCCACGACTTCCCCGAGTTTCTCAGTGAATATTACTTCAGTCTCTGCGACGTCATCCCTCCCCGCTGTATCCAACTCCGCAACATCATTATTAGCGCGTTCACTCTATCCATTGTCCTCCCCGACCCTCATTTGCGTAACATAAAGTTCGACACGAAATGGGCCCTATTCCACCTATCCTGTCCGACTTTGCCTCGGACGTTAGAAGTGCAGATATCAGAAATGGCCTGGATCAGTACCCCCTAAACCGAGGCACTCCCACTTTCCTCGCTTCACTCAAGGACCGCTTGAAGTTATCCGTAATGCCGGACGGCGCTACCGAAGCTTACAATCTCTCTCTCATCAATCCTCTGGTAATGTATATTGGATTGTCCTCGGTCGCACAGGCGAAGGCGCGCAGCGGATCGTCGGTCTTTGTTCCAAGCGATCCAGGCGTTGTTGCTTTACAGTACCTAGCTACTAATTTAGACGTTGAATTATGTGTAATCATAGGACAACACCACCTCATGAGCTCCACGGTGCTCCACCTACGATATCCCAATGCCCATACCCACTGGTTCTCTTCCCTACTACTCCACCTATTTGTCGAGGTCAAGGACGATTGCTTCTGTGAGGTGATGACCTGCGTTCTCTTGAAGCGATTCATTGTCCACCACCCTCACCCCTGGGGAGCGCTAGTCACGTTCATTGAACTCCTCAGAAACCAGAAATATGAATTCTGAAGCAAAGAGTTCATTCACATTGCCCCTGAAGTCACCATGCTTTTTGAGAGTGTGAGCTGTGGTATTTTTGAATGTAATTTCGGAGCCGCTAACGACTCATCCAGGTTGCGAGGTCCATCTATCAATCCTAGACTCGCTTTGTCTTTTTGTTGCTATCTGTCGCACATATCTGTCTCTCTGGGTTCTCTATTCTCTGGCTTTTTTTTTCTTTCACGTTCCTTTCCCTCTACCCGCAACTCACTGTATTGTAACAAGTTTCCACTCATTCAAGTGTTGAACAGGGTGTAACATGATTATATCGGGCGTACTTTTTCTGTCCCGCAGACGGTCCATCGTGATGATTATTCTCCACGTTGTCCATGACCTTGCGCGATCGTTGAACGTCTCGCCTTTCCGACGGTATATATGCGACCCCGTCCGCGTTACGCTTTACACCGATTTATCTTGTCGTGATCCTTTAGCGTATGCTAATGTACAGGCCAATTTTATCGTATGCGTTCATGTGCTAACTAGTTATGATCAACCCTGGTGGACCGACCGGTCCGAACTATTAGTGTCAGGGCTACGACCACAACACGCCGAAAAAGGCATGACAATCGCAGATCGTTGTTACTGCGCCCAATCCTCAACTTGACCCGGCCATGATTACCCGGCGATTGTCAACCCGATGAAGCAATGCTCTACCACCTCCGCTTCCCACTCAAATCAATTCATCTTGTCATGATCCTTCAGTCTGCGTTTATATACAGACAAGTTCTACCCATGAGCCTCCAAGCCATGCGGCTAGTCGAGCCATGACATGCGCTCGTTCCAGACCAATTTAGTTACACCGCCTTTACCACTCACTTTGGCCGGCTCCCAGCCATACACACTAAAACAACGCATCAACGCCCAGAAGGGGAGAAGGGAGAGTAGAAACGCACCCTGCACCTTGTACACCCGCGGCACCGATCGTGTCCGCACGGCCGTCGACGAGCGAACATTATACAAAACTTCGGAAACGTGACAAGTTGGAGTTTGAATCTGTGAATGAGCATTTATGTAGTAAACCAACGAAGATTGTTGTCGGTAAACCATACGGCTAAGCGCGCTCGGCAGGTGGCGGTTGGGCGGTACGCTCGAGCCCAGACGCGTCTGTGGACTGCACGAACAGCGCCCACGTGCCTCTGTCGTCATAGGGGTGCGGATGACAAAACAGGATCGCTGTGCCCCTGTCAACGTCAAGACCGTACAGAAGAGAGGTAAACACCCGAGGACGGCCGGTCGAAAGGCCTTGTGCCGATGTGCCATCCCCCGTCGTTAGGTGACTGGCTGGTGTATCTGCCTTCTCGACCTCAGCGACGCTGACGATTTGGGCGTCGAGCACATGGAAAAGCTGGAGCGCATGTGCGAGGCGGAGGGCCGCTAAGAGCTCTCGAGACGGTGCAAGAAATGGGACAAGCAAGGCGAGGGGGGCATGTGTAGAGAGGATGGATTGGAGGCGTCTGGGTGGTGCACGGAGATAACAACTCTCCATTGTCAACAGGTCAGGACACGAGAGAACCTAGTAGATTGCAGCTCAAAATAGAATGGTTCACGCAGTTCCGTACCTTCCAGGGCGGGTTCGGACGCAACCCTACCGTGCTTGCCTCCCTGACAAAAAAGCTCCGAGTGGCGAAGTCAGTGACACGGGGACAGATGATGACGATGATGACGACCAAGAAAACAATTCGGAGGTGGACAGCGGAGAGTCGGATGATGAGCGTGAGTGACCAGGTCGAGGCTGACGAAGGGGAGGAGCTGGAAGACGACATTTGGGCGCGAGAGGGATATGGGCTTTTCTAACAAGTACAGACATTGGCATCTCTTGGATTGTCAGATCAATGGATTCTCTGTCGGTTGTCCTGAAAACACGACGTACATTGTGTCATTTCGTTGAGAGGTAGACAATCGTCGAGTGAGAGGCTGGCGTCACCGACATTGCGTGCGAGTGACATGCTCGACATGTGACAAACGTGACAGTCCCTATCGGGCGATTTCGGCAACTTTTGTATAATAAGCGAAAATGTCTTGTTGGCGTTTAGTGAGCTGACTGGGTAACATGGAAATATGAGACCGTGATGCTCGCAAGCGTGAAGTTCGAAAGAGCCTTGACGGACCTAGCGTTTGTCAAGGGTGCGATACCAGTGGGTCAATGTCGTCTGCCATTAGGCGTAACACATGGAAAAACCCTTCGACTCCGGTTTGTGATGGGGACGGCAAGCTCACTCTGATGCATTATACACTGAGGGAGATGTGTCGGCGTCCGATGAGATGCACCATCTCGCGGTTGGCATGAGATTTGCAGGTTTCAACGGGGTGATTGGAACGCTGTGGCAGGTGGACAGCCGTTGCGGTTGCGCAGTAGGTGGTCATTTGCTTCTAGGAGATGTTCAGGCATTAACTCAAATATTGAGATTTCAATCCAGGGAAAAAGACTAATGTAACGCAACAAGAGAGATACCATAACATCCAAATGACTCTATCCCCAACTCCATTCGCTCGAAGGCCTGGCTTCTTCAATATCAACTTCTTCAGGCTGATCACTGATTCGGACGCGCTTTTGCTTGGACCCTCGGACTATCGCAAGGAATGGAATATGAATGTTCTAGAGCTTTATGGTAAATATACAACGTACTATCGTGCTGAGGCGAAGTTGGTGCAAGACGCTTCGACCGACGCATCTGCGATGATGGCGGCTTGTTTGTTCTGCTGTTGAGGGCAGCCTCAGCTTTTTGAGCACGTGCTTTAGGAACCAAGTTAGCCGTGACAAAGTGCTTATGAGAAGTATACGTGAACAATAGCTTACCATTGTTGGTGTCTGGGCCAAGCTGGTGTGTTAGTGTAAGATTCTCCAGACCGTTTTCCTCCAATTGGTTCGGGCGAGGTGGGGAGATATCCATTCGAATGTTTTTATGTCGGGATAGGAGCGACTTTCCACCTTCTGTTGGCAATGATCAGCAAGCGTCCCATATAAACTTTGCGCATTATGGCAAGACGCTCACGTGATGGAATATTGGGCGCTGAAGTTTCTCGACCTTGCGTAACAAGATTTGGAGTATCGGGTGGTACACTTGCAGCCCCCCGCTTTACTGGCGTAGCGTCCTTCACTATAATGGACCAGCAGTCAGAATCAAGTGGTGAAATAAAAGATATCGACTGACTATCTTCGAAACCATCGCTTTGAAACCCCATGCTATCGGTAGCGGCATTACTATCAACAAATGCATCAACATAGCCGCCATGTTCCGCCTTTTCAACACGTTCTACAGTGAGATCGAGCACGTTGTTAGCTGTGTTCTTCTTGGCAGGGTCATCATTTTTCTGTGCGCATATGAGTTCTTCACGGCAGAGCAGGACAAAAGGTATCGCCGTAGACTGTTGCGTATGTTTGACATCTGAATTGCTTGTAGACCCACGGTGGTGTACCAGGAGGAGCGGAATGTCCTTCAGGTCCTCGGTTGATTTGTACGTGTCGGCCCGGTCAGGATCACGTTGTCGCGCTGCATTGACCTGAACGGCCTAATTAATTGGTGTCGTTACCGCTGGAATCAACGCAGACAAATAACCTCCCCACTTACATCAATGTAGTTCACAATCGCCCTGTAAATTGCATCGTCCAACAGGGGCTGTTCCCTCAATTCCTTGACACTGTAGTCATCATCCCAGCTAATGCACGGCAACATCATTGCCGATACCGCTTTTTGCAGCTCCTTCGTTTGCTTCATCCGTTGAGAAGCATCCTTGACAGCCCGGAGCTCAGCTTCCAGCTCAAACACGCGGGGCTCCATCGCACTATGTGAATCAAGGCCATCGGGCCATTTGAAGGCAACACGCATTACCGGCTTTTGCCCGATCCTCGTTTGGATCTTCTCCTGACGCTTTGTAGTGAGCAAGAAGCGGGCGGTGAATGTTTCCATCTCAGAGCGAATTGTGGAGGCGGCGGTTGATGCGTTCTCGAGAAGAGCTTTTCGATAATGGGCAACGGCAGCATCATTGTAAATTGCGATACGAGCAATCGATCCAATATTCCTTGCGCGGGAACCGTGTATTCTCATCGCCCATTCGAATGTATGGTACCGCAGAGCATCTTGGCCACGGAAAACGTTTGATTTAGTGTCGCTGTGGTAGGCGGACAATCGAGTCCATGGCACGGGAAAGTCTCCCGCATAAAGATCAGCCGTCTTCGCATCAACCTTCGGTGCTCGGCTCATTGCCCCAATCGCCGCCTTAAATTCTTTCTTAAGTGAGTCCCGCCGTTTTTCCATCTGCTCTACCTTCTCCATGCGGTTCGCACGTCGATCTGCACGCTCCTGGGCAGTGAGATGCTCATCATCGACATCATCGTCGCTGTCGTCGTCGTCGTCGTCGTCGTCGTCGTCGTCATCGTCGTCATCGTCGTCGTCGTCAGCCACCTCGTCTACCTCGTCCATTTCATCCTCTTTGATCTGTTTGCCTTTGCCTTTGCCTTTGCCCTTTTTCACTTGCTTCGGAGGCTTGTTCTCGGTGGAAGGGCCAAAGACCTTCTCCAAATCTTTTTGTTTGGAGGGGAATGGAGGGAGATCGACGGCTGCCAATGAACTTTCGAAACGCAGGAATAGTTCCATGTGGGATATGAAGAGATTGGCGATCTGAGATAACATGCGCTGATCAGTAGATGAGGCTCGATAAAAGGGTATAAACTCACTGCAGACAAAACATTTGTGCGACGATCTGGATCAAAATAGGGATAGGCGAGAATTCCCCGGAACATGTCCGCGCTTGCTGACCCTGGTGTCCATTGTGGATGAGCATCCTTGTATCGTATAAACGGGGACCACCAAGACGAAACCTATCAAAACAATACGCGTCAGTATGTTTGCTTAAGGTTCGGATTCGCAAAGTTATGTGCGGCGGACTAGTACATGAAAAGAAAAATACGGAACCGTGTGTTCGTATATTTCAAAACAATTCTGTGCAGTGGAAACAATGATTTATCCCGAAGTGCGTATTGATTGAAGACTGATCACAAAAAGTATGCATTCATAACGCATCTCGAGTATCGCATTCTCAATCATTTTGAGGTTCCGTTTGAGGACGCGGTAATGGGACCATGACATGAATGGTAAGAATACGAATTCTTGCCTTGAGTTGCAGAACGTGTCACTGAGTAAGAGTCTTGCCTTTGCTCCCGCATTCTTCATCGCATTCACGGCCACCGCGCTATAGGTCCCAAGGACGTCCATCTCCTTGAGCTTGTTGTAAATTCCATCTATCGCAGCAACAACCTCCTTCGTATACTGCCGGAAAGCCATCAAGTAGTCGTCCGAAGATTCGTTCCCGAGATGATACGAATTCTTCGAGCCTTCGCCGAAATACTTTTGAAATACTTTGTCTACTTTCGCGCGGTGGAAATCTGTGAGCGCTTCAGCACAGAAACCAGCATTCTTGAATGTATCGAGGTAGTCTTTTGCCTTTGACCGGGCCTGAGAGATTTTGTCATGGGCAGAATCATCGTTTGCGAAGTCCTCGAAATAGGCCCAATGCTCTGAGGTAAATTCCACGGCATTGAAGCATAGACAGAGTCGTTCTTCTAAGCGTAAAAACAGATATGCTAGGAGCTGTCATCCAGAATGTTTTAGTAGGATAACGAAGAGTGGTACAGGAACATACACCGCCGTAAGAAGACATCATGTCCGTATGAAGTCGTGAGAGCTTGAAATCAGATGCGTGCGTATAATGCCCGCCTGCTTTGATCATCGTGCCAATCATTGCTCGAGAGTACTCCAAGAGAAGAATTTGATATTGCTGGGCGGCAATGCCCTTGTTGGTCTTTGGATGATCGGGAATCCGCTGTCCAGGCTTGGTTTTCTCTATCATTTCAGCGTACTTTTGAATAAGACCTTCTTCAGGCGTTTCTTTGAAGACGTGATGACGTTCATTTTGAGACAGATGCAGTCCGAGCTGGTGTGTGATCTTGTCTATAAAATGAATTTGCATCAATATCAGATACGACGACAATATACTGTGCATTTCGCTGGAATGCGAGGTCGTAAACGTACGCATACGTTTCAGACCAAGTCAGGCATGTGACATCTACTACACAAAGAATCGAGTCTTGTGCATGTCGGAAGGATCGAAAGCGTGGACTGATTGGAACAGAACCTCACCTGCATCGTACAGCACAACACCCCACAGTCCACCAAGCGACAATCTGAGCCGAAGTTGGTCGACTTGGTCCTTTAAGAAATTATTGTAGTACGCCTTCTGGCCGTCATCCAGGGTCCCCTTCTTCGTCTCCTCAATACGCTTTGCCTCTTTTTGATATCTCGCGAGTTCAGCCTTCTGTTCGGTCACCCATCGGTCGAGCGCCTGGACACGGTGTTGACCACTTGTTGCGTAAATGGTGTGGTTGTGGGGAGCGTCCGAGTTCAGTTGAAGGATGGGAAGCGATTCCTCCAACTCAGGATCCCGGCTATAAGATGTCTCGTCGCAATAAGATTTCTTAACAACGAGGGGGATGAAATGCTTTGGACTGAATCGATTACAGCCCATCGAATTGAACGACATGAAAAGCTTCGTGACTTGTGTATTGTTGATTGGTCGCGCGTTCCACTTCCCGAATTTCGGAGCTCCTGCTAGAACATCGAGCCGGGCGTAGCCAAAGATTGCCTCATTCGCGGCTTTAGTGAGATGTTGTTGGAGTGCCGCTTTCCCGTCAAGCCCCGTTTTCGCCTTCGACGGACCCTGGTCGAGCTCGAAGCCATCTTTGGTAGTCTAGAAGGACTGAGTAAATAAGTATTTCGCCATCAACGGACAACTTACCCCGACATCCTTGTATGAACAATCATTGTTAGGCTAACATGTTCGCAAAATTGAATCATGTATGCGCACCTTTTTTTTGCCTCTCCCCTTTGTAGCTATTGAGTGCTCCTCTCCGGTTGCCATTGCAGCTTTAAGCTTCGTAAGCTTTGGTGGCATGCTATCCTGTTAGTGTAAATGAATGCAACAAAATATTATGTAAGTTGTATGTATTCTCAAAGTTTACAATATCAAGCCCTCCGGGCACTCCTGGCCCCTCGATCGCCTACCACTTCCACGAACTAAGGCCAACTACGGGTCCATTTGATTCAAACTCGACCAGGGCAACCAACATGGGATATGCCGAATGGATTCATTTGGGACGTGTGCATAGCTCCCGGCCGTTGATTATACATGGCCGATTCGTTGACCATCACATGACAATGAGCACATGTAGTTTGATGTGTACTTCGAGAAACGGCTACCAGGTACGCAATCACCTTTGTGATAAGATGCAAATTGGTTATGAACATATTGTCAAACACTTAGTAATTTGTTTTGAACCTCGCATGGACTGACAGCACAACATGGAACGTAGCAACAGACCCGACATTGTCGGTTATGTTTTCAGCACACGGTATTAAAGGCAATCGTAGGGTAGGTTTATTGTCAGAAAGGTTAACGACCAACGGGTGTCGTGTCAGATAACAACAGGAGTTGAGATGGAAGGCATCGCAGAGGGAATGGTGTCACAAACAGGCGCTTTCCATAGTAAAGTAATCGCCTGCAGTTTGAACTTTGCACGGAATATGTCCCAGGAACCGCTTCCTGTAGCAGAGCCGTGGGACATAGCGATGCAGTTGACATTCCAAGAGGATGATGTCGTTCTCACCCAAGTGCCGGGCTGGAAGTGCTTGCATTTGGGTTTTGTTGACATGAAACTGTTCTTTGCTGTCATAAACTGATGTGAAGGGCTGGGGCTGCAACAATCGACATCATTGCATATACACAATGTGGGCAAGAGAACTTTACCACATGCTCGCCCTTATTCAAGAAGGTGTTGATGAAGCACGTAGCTTTAATAGTTGCCCAATGGTCAGCATACTCTGTTACAACATATTAAAGGTTGTCACGAGGATAGCGCACAGTGAACACTCATGAGTGACAGGGTAGCTTCTTTGTCCTAAGAGATTCCTTGCATCTTTTGTTCTGTCTGACATCAATGGTTCAATCTCAATTCCAACCATCTTCTGTGGCATTCCTGTGAGCTCAAATGCAGTCTCCCTGACCTTTCCTATGATCCAGATGGTTATTGGCTCACACGTCATTGCAGAGCACAAAATGGATGAGCGGTCCAAGAGGGCATGCCTCTCTCCCCATGCGCTGTCAAGAGGCACCATACACAAGCTGAAACTGTTGATTGCCAGGTTTGCATAGGTCACAAAGGTGTTTAACCAACTGTAAGCACATTTGTGTGAATGACAAGCATGGAGTGAGGAGGTAGATCTCACGATAATAAAGTAGACGGTAGATCCACAATCATCTGTGGATTGAGCAGAGAGTCATCTGTGCCTTGGGCTGGTTGATCACCAGTTGGTGCTGTAATGACAGGCAACAGATTTTTGTTTGATTGTTCAGTTTTCTCAGAACCTCTTGTACGATATTAGAAATGGAGGCGAAAATAATGTTAGGAAACGCACAAAGGACTTGGAACTGTCTCCAATGAAGGTGCAGAGCCTGAGTATCATCTGCAGTGTGTCAGCAGAAACATCAAAGACAAGAAGCCTCATACTTTTCTCATTTCCATGGGGAATTATGCAACTTGTCCTCAGAGCTAACATGGCAAGTGAAGTCATCTTCAGACATGAATGGATTGAGACATACATGACAGTTGTGAGGTCAGAGGATGCATCTTCGATTACATCTGCTTTCCTCTTTCTGGTACATGTCATCATGTAGTAGAGGTAGTGATGCCGCAGCCCGGCCTAAAAGCCCTGAGCCGGCAAAGCCGAGCCCCAAAAAGCCTGGCCGGGCCGGGCCGTGTTGGGGGCTTGGTGCGGCTTGGAGCCTGGCTTGGCATTTCGAGAAGCCACGAGCTCGGCCGAGCCAGGCCCCAAAAGCCCTGAAGCCGTGAGAAATAAAACGGTTTCAGCCGTTGTGATTGGTTACGTGCGACTGATCCTCACTAGCACTACTAAGGTACGTCTGCTGTATACTACCATGCGCACATACTAAC
>JBBPUG010000371.1:0-25409 GCA_038094535.1 Tubosaeta aff. alveolata
GCTGACACTGTTTACCAATGTTATCTTCCAGCCGCTGCTGGAGAGGTAGAGGGAATAAGGTTATGCTGACTTTGAAAAATCTCGGACTTGTCCGCGTGCTCTCGGATATCGCCCTCTACCTCTCCAGCAGTGGTGGGAAGGAGCCTGGTATGTGGGCGTGCATGGATCCATGTAATATTCTGAATAATGGAGTTGTGTTTTTATGGCTAGATACTCACACGCACAACAATAACACCATGCGATGAATAAGATGTGGCGCGCGGCCGTCGAGAGAGCCCCAACATGGTCAAGACGCAACGACCATCGATCAACTTCCAAAACATAGACGTTTGTTACACTGGAATTCAGCTCTCAATGTAAACAGAGAACAGATGTTATCGCACCCGCGTTTTCCGTGTCCGATTCTAGTGACGAGTTAAAGGCCACGTAACGACGCGCTGCTATCGGCCTGAGTCGTTACGAACCTCTCCCCTGTTCTGCAAGCCGGCATCGGTTACAGGAGAGGAACTTGCCCCACACGAGAAGTCCTGCTTGTTAGCTTCCTAGACCACCCACAAATCTCTTCCTTAACCCCTTGAGGCATTTCCACATTGTGTAGATGATGTGTTTTCTCGCATGGTTGCAAGTGGCTCCAAGTTACGTCCCCAAAAAGGTAAAACATAAAAACCAGGAAGCGGATGGAAGAAAATTTTGGCGGGCACCAGTGGAAGAATGCAGAGCCAGTGCTTAGGTCGAACGTTTGAGCGCGGTGTTTTTTTTTTCGGCAGATATGCCAAGGAAGTCTTCCGATTCTCGCGGAATCAGTTTGGCCTCGAACATGGTAAAACCCATTTGCGACCCCATGCATATCTCATGTATTTTGTACAATACAGGACCAGAATGAGATGATAAAATAGAATGAAATGAGTACTAGCAACCATAAATAAAGTCTATCCGACGCTTTACCTTTGTCCGATGACCCTACGTCTAAGTAAATAATAAATATCCATGGCCCCCACCTGCATCTGTCAATATTCATCGACGTCACAATGGCCATTCTCCATCCCTTGTTCACGAGAATAAACACCAAAGGCAGAAGGCAATTCGCTCCACGCATCTTCCCTGCCATCCTCGATCTCCCGATGACAATAAATCATGCAGTTCGAACAAAACCTCGAATCCCATCGTGGGTCCCACCGCAGGAAGGGATCCCGCGAGCCAGGTCGATCCGGACACCACAGCTCCGTCATCGTCGCAAGATTCCCGAGTGCACACTTGACTTTATCTGTGCAGAACGGTCGCTGTCTCTTCAACCAGCCAAACGTGAGCATTCGCAACTCCAGAAGCTTGTCCCGACCCATGATACAAGACTTTTGATTGGCGGGCGTGAGATGGTATAGAGCGCCGTCATAGTAGTAGCCGTCGAGGATGGCGGGCAACGGAGAGGAGCAGGCGCAGCGGTACATGGCCACGGGCAACACGGATAGCAACCCAAATTCCCGAGCGAGGTTGATCAACTGGAAATCATACTTGTCGCGACCAGTAATGGGGCTTTTGAGATCGGGTGGGAGGAATAAGAGCGAGAACAGGGACGATGGGTAGCATTGCCGTATCCTCAGACAAGCCTCGTCGAAGAGCCAGTGTATCTCGTATTTCTTGCCCAGCCGGAGAAAGGCTGTTAGCACAGTGACGTGGATGGGCGCGTCCGCGGGAATGCGCTGCCTGAGTGACGTCAACGCCGACGGCGGCCCGAAGGTAGCCAGGTACACACGGTCTCGCGTACAGCGTCTTGAGGACTATTTGGACCTCTGACGGTGGGTCATGCAGTGTCATGACGGGACAACCATCAAATTTGCGGTCTGTGGACTTTGTGATTTGTGGTGAAGACAACATGTCCTGGAAAACCCTGGAGGCCGAAGAGAGGACCACCCGATGAACACGAAAGCACCCTCCGTCGACGACAAGGACGACGTTTCCGTCATATAACCACGGGTCGAGGCGGCGTGGGCCTAGCAAGCTTGTACCGTTGGGCGAAGGCATACAAGACCAGAAACCCACTGAAGGTGGGGTGAAATGCCAGAATGGTCGTCTAGGATGGCCACTCGAAGGCATGCACATAGCATAGGTTTGGCACGGCCATCTGCCAATGAGGACACCTTCAGGTTACCTCGAACACATCACAAGGCCGCAAGTCGCATGTGACGCTCACGGCGAGCGAATAAACCAGTGACCAGCGCGTGAACAAGGCAGCTTGTTTCCGAGTCCCGACAAGTTCTCCGAACATCCAAATTCGGAAAGATTGTGAAGTAGGAATCGTAAAGTATCTGCCTAGGATATATAGGTCCACATGGAATCTCAGTATCTGTTCGTCCTCGATTAGGAAGAGTTAACCAGGGCGACAACCTGCATACACAAAAGTGGACAACACGAATTTATGCAAATTCAGAAGTGTTCGACGAGCCTAAGGCTAAGTGATCGTGTCAACCATCGTTGTCAAACGACGACGGAGTACACAGAGCCCACGTTGTTAATAATCTAGGCCGCTGCGAACGCCTAGATCGCTCAAATGACAGCAGCAATTCCTCGTGTTTGATCACTGGGTCGACAAATTCGGGCGACAAAGTTGCGGGTTGCAGGGGGTGTATGAAATGAACATACCTTAGGTTTGCGCACGATTCTTCGTCATAATCGGGACCATCGCCTGGCAGTGAGTTGGATATAATATTTACGTTATGCGAGCAGATGGAAATTCCGTCAAAGCAATTATGTTCCTAGTAGTCACAACGGTCGTATAGAGACCAATATGAAGCAAAACAGATCAGGTTGCACTAAGCAAGTGAACTTGCTCCCATAACGCAAGACCACCGTGGCTGAGGCTGTATCGGTTAGCAACCACAGCGACCATCAAAAGCATAGGAATACCCATGGCCCTGTCTATTCAGACAAAGATCGTCGTAACATTCCGTGGCACTTCGGGTTCATCACAAGAGTTCGGACCAATTGCTACCGGAGTGCTGGGATCACAGGAAATCTGACGTACAAACTACACAGATTTGTTAGGAATATTATCTTCCCGAAAATTTGTGGTGGATGTCTGAACCGCTGGATGGGACCACTGGATAATTATCTGAAGCTTCGGACGCCCCCCCGTTCCATGACTGTCGTGGAGGAATTTCTTGGAATTACTGTACTTGTCAGGGAACTCGAGTCTATCAGTCGGATGGTCAACTTACGCACAAGTGAGATGAATGGAGATGTGAAACAACCCCGACAGATGCTCTTCGCAACTGACAGGGTATTCTTTTGTGACGTTTGTGCTTCCAGCTTCGAGTCGTGACTGTGGCAAGAACAGCGTTGGTGACGAATACCATGTTTAGAAGGACGGCGTTCCAAATATAGTAATCTGTGAGCTCAGGTCTGCCCAGCCAAAAACAAATTTTCGTTCATGGCCTCCCTTCCGTACCACACATAATTGCACCCTTCGGGGTTGCACACGATAAAATTGGAACGATACAGAGAAGATTAGCATGGCCCCTGCACAAGGATGACACGCTTTTCCGGAGTGGTAGACCTACGGGTCTCAATATTTATTATTCTTTTTTCTTCTTCATGTGTTCGCCTTCAATTGCCGAACGAACTCATAATCTTATCATGTAGCTGGATCTATCAGCCTCTCGGGCAACACGTCGGCGAGTTGCACAACCAGACATATTCCACAGTACGGTGGACGAATTCATAATGGTGAAAAGCCATCAAGGAAGTAAGTGAGTGCAACCATGATTCCATCGATTGCCACTCTGGTCATAGGAATAGGATCGATCTTGTCCGATGACTTTATATCCTCGAAGAGTTATCCGAAGCGCAGAATGGTGTCGGACAATGTCCCAAGCTTCCACTAGCTGGTGTTGACCTCGTACATTACCGACCGTTCCGACGTGCGTTTAGCCGTTAGCCTATGGATCTTGCGCTAAACACATTCACCAGGTCCTAACCAGTTCTTGTCCTTAGCCAGGGCCTAGTAGATCCAAAAGCGCAAAATTGAAGAACTGTATACAACGAATGTGAAAACGAAATTATGTTTGCAAGTACCGAAGCGTGAGGCCGAAAACGAACAAGACCAAGTTGCAAAATCGGTATCCCTCGCCGTTTACTCATACCTTGACCCGCTTAGTCGCCCTTCCTTTCTTCTCATTCAAGTTGCCACGCAAACCAAACTGGTCCTTCCCCTTGGTTTCTCTGACCATATCGATGGTTCTTCGCAGAACGCTCGGTTTCTTTCCTGCCGCCGAATTTGTGCTGGAAAAGGCATCTTCCATGACCTTGCGTTCTTTTTCGATCCGAAGGACGTTTGCCTTTGTCACTGTGCGCGCAATGTGCGGTGGGATGCCACCTCTCGGGGCTCTCGCGTGTTTCGTGGTACCCGTTCCCGGAGCGGAGGGTAGCTGCATACGATACTTGGCAGTCTTGGTGACAGGGGTGATGGCTGTTTGGGGTGGCACGCTCAGATTAACTGGTGGTGTGGGCCTCGCTTGACTGGGATCTGGATTGACGCTCGACACCGGTGGAATCACGCGAGGTGCACTATCCCGTCTAGGACTATCAGCGATACTTGTGGGAGGATCTTTGGAATCTGTCGCTGGCTGTGCGTGCTCAATTGCCTGAAATGTTGCGGACGATTGATTGGTAGTCTCCATTAGCTGGGCGTAGGAGGGGACGAGGAACGGTGTTAGACAGGGCGGAAGCCACGCGTCGGTCGCCGGCTGGGGAAGTGTAAGACCGTCATCTAGGTCGAGGAATTGGGACCCGTTCGGAGGGGACCATCCCCGGACCGTCGGTGCGGTCGGACACACTGCTTCGGACCGGACTTGATCGTCGCACTTTGGAAGAAGGATCGAGGTCTTGAAGACGCTTGCGTTATCATCGGGGACAAGATGCGATATTTGTACATCGGGTTTCTCGAGATGAACTCCTTCGGTCTCTGGGGAGGGAATGATTGTAGCGAGTATATCGTCCAATCCTGTCTCGGGGCTAGGTTCGTCGCATGGCCAAAGGTGCGTGATCGTGTGGGTGAACTCGAATTCGCGCGCGATGTCGAGGAGGTCGTCAAAGTCGAGTGGTGCGAGGGGGTCCTCATGTGGTTGGGCATCAAAGGGTATGTTACACGGCAGGGTATCGCAGCTGAGGTCCGACAGCATGTCAACAGCGGAGGGATCTGGGTCTGGACGACGAGCAGAGGAGAAATATCTGTTTTGCATGTTTTGGTCAGCCACTGAGTGTTTGCCTTAAGAATTGGGAATATGCCACTCCTTTCAGCGGCCTTATGGTCCAGAGGTACGATACTTGCTTTGGGTGTATGCAAATTGCAAGTGACCTGGGTTCGATTCCCAGTGAGGCCCCTTTTTTTTTCCACAACACTTCATTGAAGTCACTCTCAAACGATATATCACCACCTTCGTTTCCTACATTCGCCCGTTTTTTGTCGACCACGGGCTGGCCGTTTGTTTTGACGGCGGCCAGCTGGAATTGAGATAGGCCGGCGTGGGAAAGGTTTTTGAAGCCCTTGGTCAGAGTTAGCCGCGTTCATAGCCGAGCGTTTTGCAAGCTTGTCGTCTGCCTCGTTCCTTCTTCATCCCTCGACTCTCCCTTTCTCTCGTTTGTTCTCTTCCATTCTCATCCCTACAGCTGCCAATGAACAGGCAGTCCACCGGGATGAGCCTCCAGCAGCGGCTCGAGGTCGTTACTGACCTCACTTCCCTTTCACCCATCTCAGACGATGTCATCGTCACCTGCCTTCGGGAACGCTTCATGTCAGATACCATCTATACCAACGTCGGCTCTTCCGCTATCATTGCAGTCAACCCACACAAATACGTCTCTTCCAACGCCGACTCTATTCTTCAGAAGTACGCAGCGGACTATCGGGATACATCCGAGAACAAGGTCCCCCTCCCTCCCCACATCTTTCAGCTTGCCAACAATGCCTACTATCACATGCGGCGCACGGCCCAGGACCAAACCATCATCCTCAGGTACGACCTAACTTCAATCCGAATATCATCCCTCTGACACTGTATCCCCTTTTAGCGGCGAAACTGGTAGCGGAAAATCGGAAAATCGCCGACTGGCCATCAAAACCCTGCTCGAGCTGTCCGTTTCCAATCCGGGAAAGAAAGGCTCCAAGCTCGCAAGCCAGGTCCCGGCAGCAGAGTTCGTCATTGAGTCTTTCGGTAACGCTCGCACGCTGTTCAACCCAAACGCGTCTCGTTTTGGAAAATATACCGAGCTCCAGTTCACCGAGAAAGGCCGCTTATGCGGGATCAAGACGCTTGACTACTATCTCGAGCGAAACAGGGTTGCGGCGGTGTCATCAGGGGAGCGTAACTTTCACATCTTTTATTACCTGATGGCTGGGGCGTCGCCAGAAGAGCGGCAACATCTCCATCTCGCCGACAAGACTCAGTATCGCTACCTCGGCCAGCGTGCCGGCGCTGGGTCCCGTAACAATGGTGTGCGCGACGACGATGCAAATCGTTTTGAGCAGCTCAAGATGGCACTCAAAACCGTCGGCTTGTCCAAGCGTCATGTCGCCCAAACCTGCCAACTTGTTGCGGCTATTCTTCACCTGGGCAATCTTGAATTCACCATCGACCGTAGTCGTGACATGGACGCCGCCGTCGTTCGTAACGTGGACACTCTTAACCTCGTCGCCGAATTCCTTGGCATTCAGTCTTCAGCCCTAGAGAACGCGCTTTCATATAAAACAAGGCTCGTCAAGAAAGAGCTTTGCACCGTCTTCCTCGACCCCGACGGCGCATCTGACAACCGCGATGACCTCTCCAAGACCCTGTATTCCCTCCTCTTCGCATGGCTTAACGAACACATCAACCAGCGCCTCTGCCGCGAGGACTTCGACACTTTTATCGGTCTCTTTGACCTTCCTGGTCCACAAAACATGACAAGCCGACCGAATTCGCTCGACCAGTTCTGCATCAATTTTGCAAACGAACGCCTCCAGAATTTCATACAAAAACAGGTGTTCGAGTCTCACGTTGACGAGTACCAAACGGAAGGAATATCTCGCTTTGTCCCCTCAGTGCCTTACTTCGACAATGCCGAGTGTGTTCGGCTTCTGCAGAACAAGCCTGGCGGTCTCATCCATATTATGGACGACCAAGCCCGTCGATCACACAAGAAGACAGATCACACGATGGTGGAAGCCTTCGGTAAGCGTTGGGGTAATCATTCATCCTTCAAGGTCGGAGCAATCGATCGTTCCGGGCATCCAACATTTACCGTCAATCACTTCAACGGCCCCGTCGCTTATTCGTCTGAGGGTTTCCTGGAACGCAATTTGGACGCCCTCAACCCAGACTTCGTTTCTCTTCTTCGCGGCTCTAGTCTCGGGTCCCCCGACGCTGTGGAAGGTGTCGGATCGATCAATCCGTTCATTAAGGGCTTATTCTCTGGTAAAGCTATTGCGACCCAAGCGCACCCAAAAAACGAAGACACCATCGTGTCTGCGCAGCAAACGGTGAAGCCGATGCGCGCTCCCTCCACACGCAGGAAGGGCACAACCAAGCGCATGCAAACGGTCCGCGAGGACACCGGTGTTGAAGAACAAGAACGAGACGACGACGAGGGGCCGAATCCATCCTCCACTTCAACGCCGTGCGTAGCCGGCGAGTTTAGAGCCGCCCTGGACACGCTTTTCGACACGTTATCGGATACACAGTGCTGGTTCGTTTTCTGCATCAATCCCAACGACTCGCAGCTCCCGAATCAGATGGAGGGTCGAAGCGTCAAGGGTCAAATTAGAAGTTTGGGCTTGACAGAGGTCTCAAAGAGGAATGTTAATCTTTATGAGGCGGGCTTGACGCCGGATGAATTCTGCACTCGCTACAGGGAGCCAATGACAAAGATGGGTGTCGTGGATGGGTCGGCGAAGGAGAAGATCGAGCAGACGAGAGGGTTCTTGGCTTTGCCAGAGACTGACATGATTCTAGGACAGTACAAGGTGAGTCCATGTGCCATTTGTCAAACGGATGAATCTTCTTATCCAGCCATCACTTAGGTCTTTCTCTCCCAATCCGCTTTCCACTCGTTGGAGGATCGGATTCGTGCACTCGACGTTGAGGAACAGAAGCGCAACCGTCTTCGCGACGCAGAGGCAGAAGCCGGCATCGACGTTCGCTCTATAGGCGACCCTTACGCTCCATATGCGTCACCTGGACTCCCCCCGGACGATTACGCGGACCCGTATAATCAGGCTTCTTCTCAAGCACACGTCCCCCTGGTATCCAACGCTTCGCCATTCCAACGCGGTGACCTTTACGATGACGACTATGACGATCGCAAATCCTTCCGCTCGGACGACTTCGACAACAGGAGCCGACTGACTTCCAACCGGGAAGACACCAACTCTAACTACGGCTCTGAGTCGTATGCCCCGTCCAGAAACATGTTCCAGAATGCAGACAAGGAAGGACTGGTTGCGAAAGAGGCACTGGCGGGCGAGATTATGGAAAATGAGACGACAGAGGTCATCAAAGAAACCTCGGCGCGCCGCCGCTGGGTCCTGTTGTGCTGGCTTCTCACCTGGTGGATACCGTCCCCCTTCCTCAAGTGGTTCGGCCGAATGAAGCGCAGTGATGTCCGCCAGGCATGGAGAGAGAAACTCGCCTTGAACATGATTATTTGGTTTATCTGTGCTTGCGCGATTTTCGTTATCGCGGTTCTTGGGCTCGTCATCTGTCCGACGGAGCACGTTTTCAGCACGTCGGAGCTCGCATCACATTCGTATACCAACAATCCGAACAACGTCTATGCTTCAATCCGTGGCGAGGTCTTCGATCTCACTGAAGTCGCAGCAACACATCAGAGAGTCATTACGGTCATCCCTACGAAGGTGGTGTTAAACTACGGTGGGACGGATGCAACCGCCCTATTCCCTGTTCAGGTACGTTGTCTCGCCATTTAGGGGCAGTGCTTTCTCACTTTCTTGGTAGGTCAGCGCGCTCTGCAATGGCGTGTCAGGTTCGGTCAGTCCGTGGGTTCAGGCTACTGCGGCGAACACAACAGACCCCAACGCCTCATACCATGACTTCCGGGCGATTACCAACGACTCACGCCCCGACTGGTATTTTGAGAGCATGACGGTCATGCGCTGGAAGAATCGCGTTGGCTATATTGGTTACACCCCCTCAGAAATTTCTAACATGGCAAATTCAGGGCATTCTCTCGGTATTATCGACGGTCTCATTTATGACTTGACCAACTACATCAACTACGGTCCTGCCGTCCAGGCACCGAGCGGCGAAGAGGCTCCCAGCGGCGTAGATGCGCAGTTTATGGACACCTCCCTCATCAATCTGTTCAAGTACAGTTCTGGTCAAGACCTCACGAAAGCGATCGGCACCCTCAGCATTGATTCTGGCACGCTCGCCGCCCAGAAGACTTGCCTCCGAAATCTTTTCCTTATCGGCATGGTTGACAACCGTAACTCGCCTCAATGCCTTTTCTCACAGTATATTCTCCTGGCGTTGTCCGTCCTGATGGTCAGTATAATCGCATTCAAGTTTATTGCGTCAATCAATTTCGGTTCCCCACGCGCGCCCGAGGATCACGACAAGTTTGTTATTTGTCAAGTACCGTGTTATACTGAAGGAGAGACTTCACTGCGTCGCACTATTGATTCTCTCTCCCAGCTCAAGTATGACGACAAGCGCAAATTGATTCTCGTCGTCTGCGATGGCAATATCGTTGGCTCAGGCAATGACCGGCCCACTCCCCGTATCGTTCTTGACATCCTCGGCGCGGACCCTAACTATGACCCTGAACCACTGAGTTTCGTCTCTTTGGGCGAGGGTGCGCGGCAACACAACATGGGCAAGGTCTATTCGGGGTTGTATGAATGTGCTGGCCATGTTGTTCCATATCTCGTCGTTGTCAAGGTCGGCAAGCCGACGGAAAGATCACGTCCTGGAAACCGAGGAAAGCGAGACTCGCAGATGGCCATTATGCATTTCTTGAACAAGGTACGTCCCCATATTCATGTCACCTCTTTGTTCATGTGCGACGGCAAAAACAGGTCCATTTTAATGCCCCGATGAACCCACTGGAACTGGAGATGTATCATCAGATCAAGAACGTCATTGGTGTCAATCCGACATTCTACGAGTATTTGTTTACCATTGATGCTGATACCACTGTGGATCCTTTCTCCCTAAATCGGCTGATTTCTGCGTATGTCGTCCTATCCCATCTATTACATGACAACAGTTCAGTGACGCCCTCTTTTGCAGTATGGTGCACGACAAGAAGGTGCTCGGGGTGTGTGGCGAGACAACGCTCGCAAACGCCAAGCAGTCTATCATCACGATGATGCAGGTATACGAGTACTTCATCTCGCACCATATGGCCAAGGCCTTCGAGTCGCTTTTCGGTTCCGTCACTTGCTTGCCTGGTTGCTTTACCCTTTTCCGCCTTCGTACCGCCGACACGCATAAACCCTTGCTCATCTCGAATCAAATGATATCCGACTACTCCCAAAACCGCGTTGATACGCTCCACATGAAGAATCTGCTTCACCTCGGAGAAGATCGTTACTTGACGACGCTTTTGTTGAAACACTTCCCAATGCACAAGACGCAATTTATCCGGGATGCTCACGCCTACACGGTCGCGCCAGACGATTGGAAGATCCTTCTTTCCCAACGGCGCCGCTGGATTAACTCGACGGTTCACAACTTGGGCGAATTGATGTTCCTGGACCAGCTTTGCGGCTTCTGTTGTTTCTCAATGAGGTTTATTGTTATGATGGATTTGGTGTCAACATTGATTCAGCCCGTTACTGTCGCCTATGTGAGTCCTTCGTCGACTCCTAGTGATTACCCTGCTTATTCGTTGACGACAGATTGTTTACTTGATTGTCTCAGTTGCCGGGGAGGGCAAGACCGTTCCCGTTATTTCGTTGATTATGATTGGAGCCGTATACGGTCTTCAAGCACTCGTTTTCATCCTTCGGCGCAAGTGGGACATGGTTGGCTGGATGGTGTTCTACATGCTTGCCATTCCTATCTTCTCGTTCATGCTTCCGATCTATTCCTTCTGGCGTATGGATGACTTCTCATGGGGTGCAACGCGTGTGGTGCTCGGAGAGTCAGGCAAAAAGATGATTGTGCACGTACGTCGTGATCCCCTTGGGACACACGTTGGTACTGACATTTCCTCTGTTAGGACGAAGGCAAGTTTGATCCCCGTGCAATTCCTCTCAAGACATGGAATGATTACGAGAACGAGCTGTGGGACAAGGAATCCAACCACTCGATTGGTTCCTGGGTACCGCCTGGCAACCAATACAAGGAAGGTTACGCAGAGTCACGGGCCACTTCTCTGTACGGCCATGAGACGTTCTACGAACCCCGCAGTCACTCTCCCGCACCATCGCAACAGTTCGGCATGCTACCTCCTGTGGGATACCAATCCGGCCGCGCTACTCCCATGTCGCAACTCCGTCCTTTGAGTGACGCGGGCATGCTGTACCCATCGCAGTCAATGGGAATGGGTTCACGACCCCAGACGAGCTACTTCGACTTGCCGCCCGTACAAACCCCAGGATCACCCGTGAATCACGGTCCGGGTGTGCCAAGCGATATGGATCTTGAACAAGGCGTCGAAGAAATTTTGAAGACGGCCGATCTAAATACGGTGACGAAACGGGAGATCAGGAGGGTACTTGAGGAGCGGTTTGGGATGGACCTTACGAGCAGGAAAGCGACGATCAACTCTGCCATCGACCGAGTGCTGTTGAGCCAGTCTTGAAGACTCTTGTCGGCTAGAGTGTTCTAGATGAATGGACCTGGTTGGATTTAGCATGGAGGTTACTCGTGAGGAAGCTTTCTCTCTTTATCGTATTCCCTTTGTCTGGATGATGGATCTTTCTTCGACGCGTACGATTTTTTCTTTTTCTTTTTATCAATGAACACTCGTTGCTCTCCATTTTTTTGCTACATCCTCTAAGCTCTATCTTTTAATATGCTACCTACGTACAACATACTCGTGCGTGTGATCACTCTTTCTTCTCAGCATCGGTTTTTTCTTGCATGTGACAATACGAAAGCAATGCATTGTGTTTTAGATTCTGGTCCCGTCCACTGTTTGGAGTGCGGCGGTGGTCGCCATTTCGAAGACTGGGTGGGCCGTAAATTAATTAACACCTCTTCGCTTCCTCGGAGGACTTCATTTTTGGTCAGGCCACTGCGCAGCCAAACGGTATAGGGTGCGCTGGAACCCTTCCATTGAACGTCGGTGGGTGGTGCCATCCGTGGCTTTCTGGCAGCAGCGCACCAAACTCAGGCTGGTCGCCCTAACCAGCGTCTTTCCGAGGACGGCAGCCTTCCAATACAGCTTATGGCTTATGGACACGTAAATGGATTGTACGCCAAACTAGGTTTCAGGTTTTCGGCAGTTTCAATCCTGTGGTACGTTTTCCATTGGAACCCCATTCCCATTGCCACTACCAACCCGGATACCTAGTCCGCGGCTGTAATGCTAGTATGGCGTGACACGCATATATTGGCGTCCTTGTCGAACAGTTACCCTAGTAGGGGTATCCTATCTTCCTATCAGTAACATTCCCGCCACATCCAGTGCTGCCGCCGCCTGGCAGGCCATAATGGCCCTCGTCTCGCAGAGAACCAGGGAGGCGGATCCCGCACAGTATAAACACCCTCCAGGTCGACGTTTGCGATACTTTTTTTTTTTTTTTCTTTTCATGTCTCGATTCAACTTTACGGACTATACCGGACTCACTGTACGGACGGAAGCGCTCCAACAAAACAACTACGTCTCCGGTAGGCGCGCGCTGGTCTGAGGTCGATGACTCTCATGTGATGCCTTTTTTCAGTCGCGATCGCCGTCGCGGTCATGTATGACTATGGTGCGCGATCCGTGGGTGTGCTGTGCGTCTTTGCTAAACGGTACGATGGCAGTGCTGACGTTCCCAAGCGAGGTACGTCGATGATTTCGTCCCGCGATATCGTCTCACACGACCTTACAGATAGAATATGTTTGGGTCCGCAAAGATAGTGTTCCTTTAAATGGCGTGGTTTTGATGGCGATCGCAGGCTCAACGCTGGACATTTGTCTCTTCCCTTTTCGTCATCGTACGTGCCATATGTCGGATGCGGGTGCAGTGTCTGAAGCGCTTCCCAGGTTCGTTATCTTGGCTGCTGTTGTGCACTGTAAGCCGATGGTATGGGGTACACGTCAGACTGGTAACCGGTTCTTTTAGGGTTTCTCCCTTTTGTAGGCTAAAGATTATCATGCGGTGTTGACACTACTGACGAGACTTTATCAAGACAGAGGAACTACTCTCTTATCTGCAAAGGTGACGCAATCTCTCTTTCACAACATTATATCCGTGAGCTGAGGTGCAAATCCAAATCTCACAGACGTGCGTTCGGACCTACTCATGTTTTCTTGACGAGTCGTTACAATGCTCAAATAGATGTAAGCGCACCGTTAAACACGACATGGCCACTACACAGCACATCGCCAGGCTATGCATTGTATACTCTGGCCCAATTCGCCTTCCTTCTGTTTCTTGCCGCCGCCGATCGTGAGTTTCAATCGCATGGTAATTCTCACTGATGCGAGACACGGTTTACCAGTGGTGATGATCCTCCGCGTATGGGCGATGTATAACACGTCAAAGCTCATCCTCGGTATCCTTCTCGTGGTTTACATCCCAGAAATTGTTCTTACGACTGTCGTGGCTGTAATTACCAGTACTCCTGGGCATACGGAGGGTGAGTGTAAAGCCGAGTGCCTCAGACTTAACATTGACATCTTATTCCCTTGTATTTTAGTTATAACTGTACTGAATCGCTCGTTTTGTCTTCCGGTATTGCCGCTGTACCATTGGCTCGAGGACGCCCTCGTCTTCCTTTTTCCGGCTGGGTTGACGTGCATCTTGGCGATCATTCGCTTTGTCAGAGAGTGGCTTCAAATGCGCAGAGTCAGCAAGCAGTGGACACTGAATCGCTATATGAATCTTCTCTCCAGGGAATCTATCATCTACTTTCTCGTGTGCGTCCCTCTTTCTTTTGAATGGCGTTTCAATGACCATTCTTGTGGTAGCATATTATGTTTTGGTCTCGTCAATGTACATAACCATTCCATCGCTCTCGGGGGCCAAACGTGGTTTGGTTTTCTCGTGGCTATCAGCTGTGTGCCTGTGTTCACGCTTGCACCGCGATCTATCTTGAGCTTGCGTGCAATGTATGCGCATGATCGCGAAACTAGGAGTTATCGTGGGATCGATACGGGATTCGGTTTTTCGGACTCGTGGTCGAACTTGGGTTTACAAGTGACTTCCATAGCCTTTGCGGATGCCGGGGAGATACAAAAGGCCGAAGAGAAGTACATGAAAGAGATGGAAGATGCCTGGAGTGCGGATGATGTATGCTGAGGCCCGTGGGGATACCCGCATGGGCAGCCACAGCCTGCCCCGACACGGTATACCCCAATGGCGAATGATACCAATGAACTCATCAACGTGATACCCATCATCAATCAAAAAGACTTTGATGCTATTGCCTACAACTTCCGACACACGACTATTTCAAGCAACAATACTACACGATTCGACATTCTCAGCTCGGAGAGAGAGCACCTGCCACGCGAAACACGTTCATCAGCTAGACGAACAGCTTGGTACGACAGGACACCCACTCACTTATCCGATAATAACGTTGGCCCGCAGGTTGTTGCCGTCGGCGACGGTGAAGTTCACTTCCACCTTGGTGCCCGCGGCGCTCGTTACGCTGTACTCCGCCAACTGCTTCTCCCTCATGTAGTCTCGTCCTCCGTTGTTGTAGTACTCTCCGTTGATCTTCAGACCAGTCTGCTCGGGCTTGAGGCCTGTCACGACGTCGGTCCAACGCTTGTAGTTGTGCACCCCGACCGCGACAGTGATGCGCTCGCCCTTGTCTGACAGGAAGCGCAGCACGCCGGATGTGCCACTCGATCCGATCGTGAGGGTGAGCTCGTCGTTGTTGTCAGACCAAGTGCCGCCGTTGCCGTAGTACCACACGGTCTTTTCGACGATGTGGAAGAACCCACGGTCGGGATTCCTCTGGTAAATGCGAAGAGTGAGATTGTAAGACATGAGGACGCCTAGACGCAAGTCCAGATCAGTAGAGTGTGTGGAGAGCGAAGAAGAGACAGACTTGTGGGATGCTAGATTTTGTGAATGAGGATCGGAGACACTCGGTGGGGTTTATATACCTTTCTCCGCGTCCGAATAAGACAGAAAATAAGACCCAGAGTTGGTTGAGCGAGTGCTGGTTGAATTCGGATTTGGTGATGTCCTCAGGCGTTCATGTCCGTCGCTCTGGACAAGGTCGATCAGAGGATTTCGGCGTTGACTCGCCCCCCAGGTTTCGCGAAGAAATATCGAGATCAAATTCTGGTGATCATTTCCGTCGTGACAAATGATTGAAACTGGGCCTTCCTCAGAACTAGCTCTGATGATGTAGAGCGGGGATGATTACATAAATAAGAATCGAGTATCGATCTGGCTCTGTAGACTAACCGCTGATCAAATCTTTATGGGACCCAGACAAGGCAAGCCTGTGATTTGTGTGGAGGTCCTCTCCTTGCCTGGGGACTAGATACCACACCAGGTGGGTGGGCCTGCGCAGATAAATCGTGTTAAGTAGGTCGAGAAGTGGTTCGCTTGTCTGCACAAACGCGCCCATAATAACATGCGCCCGGGGCCGAAAGGAAGCTACCTACGCCCATAATGCGGAATGCCTAACTTGGAGGCTACCCAGGGGATCTAAATTCGACTGGGATGTGTAGAAATAAATGTCATCCCCGAGTGTGTTTTCAACAAAGGTTTCCAGTGTCGATGTGCGCAAACCTATGTCCATCGGCCAGATGGCAACTTGAGTAGGCCCCAGGTGAGGATACAACTTGGGTCCAGACCAATACGAGATCTACAGGGGAATCAGAAGGGAAGAGAGATGCATCCAGTGATCCTTCGACGGGAAGGAATGCGGGCGGAGAAGGTTTGGGAATAAAATGAACAGGACACGCCCGCGTGCTGCTGGGCGATTGCTTCGATCTAAGTTATTCTCAATGACTCGTGACTGTGCTTTCATTGGAGGCCAGAGGATTCTCAATGGCTCACCTGAGTTCTGAATCGCATGCACAAGATTCCCCACGACAACTTCAATAGCTTGTGGCAAACAAAGCGATGTTTGTCATAGAGGATGTGACAAGTTACGTTTGTAGACGTCATTGAGGGTGTAAATCGGACTAATGGACGGTCCAGACTCCGGAGAAGATATGCTTCATTGAAGTGGTTCGGAATGGCGGCTTCGGAGGATACACAAAACGAGACGGAGGGACTCGGCGCGAGAGAAATGATCCAGGGGCTTGAAAGCCAGTCAAAGGAGAAATGGAGACGAGACAAAGTTCCTAGGGGAGCCCAATGGGAGACCCAAAATGCCGCCTGATAGCTTGGAGCATATGAAACTGAGGCTGATGGGCTACTTTGCAAACAAGATCAGCATTTCAAAGCCAGACAAGAACGATTAGTATTATGTAAATCCTCTGGGTAACAGTTTAGGCATTCCGCATAATTGGCGTAGGAGCTCCTTTCAATAGGCACCGGCGGGTGTTCTGCATCCTGGGTGCGTTCGTGCAGACAAGCTAACCATTTCTCGATCTACTAGAACACGATTTATCTGCGCAGGCACACCCACCCGATGTGGTATCCGGCTTTCAAGCAAAGACTCAAGACCTCTGAACAAATCATAGGCTTACCCGGTCCAGGTCTCATAAGATCCAGATGGTCAGTCTACAAAGCCAGAACGACGCTCACTGGATGCTAGATTCTTATCTGTGCAATCCCCGGTGTTTCATCCCAGTTGGTACTGACGAAGGCTCAGTTGACTAGTCTCAATCGACGGAAATGATCACCAGAATTTGATCTCGATACTTCCCGGCAAAAACCTGGGGCGAGTCAACGCCGAAATCCTCTGATAGACCTTGTCCAGAACCACGGACATGAATTCCTGAGCACATCACCAAATCCGAATTCGACTAGCACTCGCTCAACAACTCCGAGTCCTGTTCTCTGTCTTGATCGGACGAGGAGAATGGTATATAAACCTCGCCGAGTGTCTCCGATCCTCATTCACAAATCTGGTGTCTCATAAGTCTGTCTCTTCTTCGCGCTCCACACTCACTCTACTGATCCAGACTCATGTCTAGGCATCATCATCATGTCTTACAACATCGCTCTTCGCGTCTACCAGAGGAACCCCGACCGTGGGTTCTTCCACATCGTCGAAAAGACAGTGTGGTACTTCGGAAACGGTGGCACTTGGTCTGACGCCGACGACGTGCTCACGCTCACGATCGGACAGGGGGTTCTGCGCTTCCTGTCAGACAAGGACGAGCGGATCACTGTCGCGGTCGGGGTGCACAACTACAAGCGTTGGACCGACGTCGTGACAGGCCTCAAGCCCGAACAGACTGGTCTGAAGATCAACGGAGAGTACTACAACAACGGGGGACGTGACTACATGAGGGAGAAGCAGTTGGCGGATTACAGTGTGACAAGCGCCGCTGGCACAAAGGTGGAGGTGAAGTTCACTGTCGCTGACGGCAACAATTTGCAGGCCAACGTGATTATCGGATAGGTAAACTGTGATCATTTGTTCCTCGTTCATTTAGCTGACGAGCACGTTTTCAAACTAGGTGACTTCTCTGTGAGCTGAAATTTGAAGTTTTGTACCATTGTTCTTTGAAATAGTAAGCCGAGATGGAGATACAAGAGTTGTGTATCGTCTGCGTAGTATCATGTCCTCAGCAGAGGGCCTACTCGTCATCCAGCGGGCCAACCGAACATTTTGGGCCTCGGAGTCTCCTTGGACAGCCCCTGAATGATGGCCAGTTCAACCACTGCCACACTGAGTGCTCGGCCATTGTACCTCGATCATCATCACAATAGTTCCATTAGAGGATTCATTCCTCATCTGTTTTCATCACAGGAATGGGAAAATTATTGGAACGGATTGCGAGTAATACAACCCATTATAATCCATTCTGAAGCGAAATTTTGTCCGTTATAATCCATTATATTCCCATATAACTCCTTGTAACGCTAAGCCCGCACCAGTGATGTTACAGTAGCCTGAATCGAATTAAGAGTTTATCATAGTCGCCTGTCACCTGTCACTTGTGTAGATGATGCCCGTACTGTCGTACTGTGCCTGCGAACAGATGACATTTCTTGTCAACATTTCCGCGTACAAGTTGAAAGTGCCCCAGAACTGATGACATCCGGCAGATACGTGTCGTCACACTCTACGTCGAAACCGTGGTTACCTCGCACGAATAATGTTACGACTGAGATACCCTCGTGTCAATTTGAGTATTCTTCGTAATACGATAGTTGCTTTGACCACGAGGGTCTGGGCCACTGGCAGATGTCTGATAGACTAGTACCAAGATTCTCCTGTCTAGCACAAAATGGGCTGAATAACTTCTGACTCAACATTATTGCTGTGAACTCCGGCTGCCGTGTTGATCCGTCGCAGCCGCCATGTATAGATAATGGGGCTCCTGGTCTTGTGCATTGCGTACCCGTATGGAGAGCCAAGCCCGCGCCGGTGACCATGGCAGCGTTCGTTATTCTACATTACAGTCTTGAAACGCTCACTCCACAGTTTTCTTAGCCCGCCCCATATTCGGATGCCATGGAGTTTCATATCAGCTTTTTATTCACGTCTCCCTCAGTCCCTCCCGCTGGTCTCAACTACCTTTCTTTTCTAGGTCAATCTTTTTTCAATGCCTTCGTTTCCGGCAGCTAGCAAGCCTGCTGCAGCACCGCCTGCAAGTCCCGACTCTGTCGAGTCCAGTTCCCTTGTATATCATATAGATGTCTTCCTTGTGGTTGTCATCTTCGTCTTTGCCACATTCAGTGCTCCAAGAGCAATTGCACGCTTTGCACGTCGGTCCGAACGGTTTCAGGGCTTCATCCTTCGTTCGACCACACTCGGGCGCCGTCCAAATATCAATCTGAATACCCATTCCATTTATCTGCATTCCGATTCTCAGAAAGTCCCGCTGGATCTTGACGGTGAAACTACCGAGAATGTCCATCTACCGTATTTCTCTTCTCAGTCAAGACACGATGAAAAGGCGCTCCCTCCACGTCCTTCCACCGTTGTGGACGCTGCTTTGCCCCAGCAGAATTGGCATATGCCGATGCTTTCTTCGTTGGTCCCCCGTCTGGCACGGCTGTTGCATCGTCGTGTGTACGATCAATATTCACTCGGTCAGGTCCTCTTGATGGGAGCGTACGCTATTGTGATCTTGTACGCCTGGCTTCATGGATCGAGTCCTTTTGTGGACTTTGAACGCAGCGGCTGGGTCTCCATTTCTCAATTCCCTTTTATATACATTCTTGCCACAAAGAACAACGCGATTGGCATGCTGGTCGGTCTTGGGTATGAAAAGGTGTGTGCGTTGTTGCTACTCGGCAGACTTTCTGAGCTGCCGCATCAGTTAAATTATATCCATCGCTTTGCTGGGTGTGTGGCCGTTTTTGTCGCCAACGTCCATGCCATCGGATTCAGTGCGTGTCTCGTCATGTCATATAGCCCTTTTTTTAAAAAGTGAAACCGTCTCTTCCTTAGTTTACAAATGGAGCATCGCTGGTCACTTTTCAAGGAACATTTCACTGCCATTCATCGTGTGGGGCTTAGTTGCCCTCGTGTGCATAGACATACTGGGTATTTTTTCCCTGCTTTGTGTGCGATCAAGATCCTACACTCTTTTCTTTGTCACACATGTCGTGGGATCAATCGTCGTTCTATTCTCTGTGGGTGTACCCGTGGCTACTTGTCTGGAATTCTGATCAAACTATTATGGCAGGCTTGTTACCACCGCCCTGCCTGTATTCCCTACGTCACTTTGGCTTGCATTTTCTACGGTCTTGACCACCTCGTTCGCATCATCAAGACTCGTATTGCAATCGCTACCCTCCGTCCAATTCCGGAACTTGGGCTTACACGAGTGGAGATTCCCTCCATTAACGTCGGGTGGCGCGCTGGACAGCATGTTCGTCTACGCGTCCTCTCAACCGCCATGGGTATTCGGAGTTTGGCTGAGACGCACCCATTCACGATTGCCAGCGTCAGCAAGACTGAGGAGGGCCTCGTGTTGATGTGCAAGAAAGCGGGGGGGTGGACGACCAAGATGTACGAGGTGGCCAGCACATCGGTGTACGGCAACCAGGGTCGGGAACTTGGCAGGACCGTGAAGGTGATGGTAGAAGGACCTTATGGTATTCATTCTGTTGCTGCACGTTTCACACCTGAATCGAGTATTTTACAGGCGGCGTCGGCAACACCGTCATCTCGAGCTACTCCGGGGCCATGTTCGTCGTCGGTGGCAGCGGTGTGACGTTTGCACTGTCCGCGGTTCAAGATCTCGTACGCGCTAGTTATACGAGCGATGTCACCGACATCGACATTGTCTGGAGTATCGCTGACTCTGGTGTGTCCGTCGCTCGGTCCTGCCTGGGTACAATGCTCATGGAGTCCCAGGTTCTCTGGCCCCCATGGTCCCCTTTTTCAGCGCGCTGATCTCGCAGTGCACTGCCGCTCGCTTGCGCGTCTCGGTGTTCTACACCCGAGCGTCCAGTCATTCACTACGGGGAATGTACCTCCCTCTAGGTATCACCCTCACGCCCGGGCGCCCCAATGTTGCGCAACATCTCGAGGCCCTTGTCAGTTCCACCACCTGTGGGGGTGGCTGCAGCGGCGTGTTCGTCGGTATCTGTGGCCCTGTCGCCTTTGCCAGCGGCGTGAGCGAGACCGTGAGGCGCTTTGATCCGCAGCTCAAGAGGGCCGTGGGTGGCATCGAAGTGCACGAGGAGTAAGTCCTGTTTCCGCATCGTCCCGCGGTATCCGAGTGACCGATCTGTCTCGCGCAGAGTATTCGGATGGTAACCGCGCTAATAACGCGCTTCGGAGCATGTATAACTGTCGAGGGATGCTTTGGTCCATCTTTCTCCCTGTGCCACACGCCGGCGTGGGACGTATTTCAAACTGTGTACGATGTGATCGTTTCGGGGTTTGTACCGATATGTATTCACCCATCAGTGGTGAGCTTGACACGTTCGGTGAACCAGCCCACGCGCGCTCTGGGAAAGGGTAAGTTGTGACTTGGTACGAAGGTTGACCAACGATGCCGGTGTCGTCCAACGATGACCACGCCTGGGCGTAAACTATGTGGCGGTAATTGGCATTCTGAAGATCCAATCGGACGGCGCAGCACGCGCGGCCTGACTGTCTCAGTTGCTATCTCGCGTCGCCATTGTTTCATCGTGCGCGCCGTCCGCGGTCCGAACGTTGTTTGACCGCTGTCTCGACGTGCGGCAGGGATAACTGGTCGACGGACGGCCTTGCATAGCGGGCCGGTCACCAGATTAGATGACCAGGTAAGCAGGCCGACTGCAAGGGTACGCGGTGTTGCACCGCGCCATCGTAACTGTTTGCTGCGCCGCCAGAGCACGATAAGGGCAACAGGGTGCGGCAGTATAAAGGAAGGCCCAACGGCGTTTGGGACTAGTGGTTAGAGACCATGACCGGACATGAAGAGAGAGATACTGTGAACAGTGAGCGACATTCCTCGAGGTATGCATACACTTGCTCTCATTTCGTGCCAGGTGTTGAACTCGGTCTCTCTATCCGACATGCAAAATAGAAAACACAGAGAATAGCGAAGGGACCTTCGATGAGTCAGGCCAGAGCACTGAAGATTTTATCACCGACTTGCACAAGGTCTCGATTCTGAGCTCCTTTAGCGATGCGAATACTACCGAATGGTCCCCGAAGCTCAGCCGGAGCCAGGGCGATCGACGTCCTCGACTGTGTCTCTCTGGCTTCTGCAGAATCGCCTGTCACAACTCCGGCCATTATGACACAATCCAGGCGGAGTGGTTGGGCTGGAAGGTGATCGTTTGAAGTTACTCATGTTTGGTCTGCGGCGAGTCTAACACTAGTGGTAACGGGCAGCCAGGCAATGCACACTTTTTAAACCTCGCGTACACGGACACAATCTCATCCTACATCTCTAAACAAGAATCAGTCGAATGGAATAGGCCGTATCCCCGGTCCTTCGATCACGCGAGGTCGGACTCCTTCTTCCTGGGCAGCAGCGAAGATGCTTGGTACCGGTATGCCGCAACAATCTCCCCACCCTTCATGGACATGGCCGCGATACGCTCCAGCTCCCCCAGCGGGAGCTGGAGGGGCTCTTCCGGTGTATGGGAGAATGGAACCGAAAAGAAAGTGTTGGGCAACAGGGAGTTTACCAAGCACCTCGGCTTTGTACATCTTGATCATACCCTCGTTGACCTTGTCCCATGTTTTGACCTAGAAAATGCGGTAAACGGGGTATATCTGGTTTGCGCTTAGAAAGTGCCATCACATACAGCGGATATATCGTCCAGCATCGGAGAATGCCATCGAAGAGACGCCGTCTTGATCTGAATAGCAAGCCGGTTACACCCAATTATGCAGAGGTGATCGACCACTTACAGAATTTATGAATTTGATGCAGGCAAAGTACATGTAATCCTTGGCGAGTTCGTCGACGATGTCAGGGATGTGGATCGCCTTGGGTGATGGATGGCCCGGAACACGTCTAACAGTGGGCTCAGTGGAGGTTCTCAACTGCGCCGAGCCAAATAAGAACGGGAGAAAGTGATAATCATCGAGTCCCCATACGCCATGCGACCCCGCCGGCTCAAGCCAGTATGTCGATTGGAGGACTCGCATGACCTGTATGTATCTTGAGGATGTCAACGGGCAGTATTCGAGAAGACAATGCACACGGACCTCCAGAACACACGGATAACGAGCGGCTTGTGATCACGTTCTTCGACGACACCGAGTTGTCTCAGGCAATACCTAGGCCACGTCCTGAATGAGTACATGCGCTTCTCGAAGCACAGAACAGCGTATCCTACAGCCAGCATAAAAAGTTGAGTTCCATCCCGCTTCCGTAATCGATGCGTTCGCGATTACCCCACGCGTTGACGAAATACACCTGCAGTTCGGAAGTCGCGGCTTCCTGCACGCCTAGCTCAGCGTGGAGGGTAAGTGATTGCTGCATCCGTTGTCAAACAGTGGGTCCCAATGGAACAGAGTCAACAACCCACCTTTTGCACCTCATCATAGAAGGTCCTGAAAGCAGGATTCCCGAAGCGCGATGCCTTGTTATCGACTGGGGGCGTCCGTCCAACGACACCTTCAACTTGGTCCAACACTTTGAGGATAGGGTCGATCCTCTTTTCTTGCCAACATGGTGACTAGCTTCAATTGTTTACGCAGGACGAGGCGAAGTAAACGCACAGTAGCATCGACATCGTCTGTGAGCTTGACGTTGATGACCGAGTCGTTGAGTTGCTCGATGAATGCGACGATGTTTGCATGCGTCCGTGAGCCCTGAAAGTCCTCCAGCTGAACACTGGATAGGATGTGTTTGGTTGGTGTTTTGAACGACATCGTGGCTGCTGATCAAGAGATGCTCTTGTTCTCGCCGCTGAAATTTTCTGGTGTTTTGCCACTCACAACGGCTATCTTCCAGTTCATTCGGGGCCGTCAGACAGTGTGAACACGATCAACCCTGTGTCCACGATGTGCAGTACGGAAGAGCTATTCAACTCGTGGTTCAAGATGGACGTAGTAAATCTCTACTGCATCAGCAAACGCACCCAAACCCTGTGACACCTGGTGATCGCCGGAATAGTCCGGGAGTCCTAGCAGGGCGTGGCCAGGCCCTGCCAGGAATGGTGATGGTGCCCAAGACCGAACGCGCTTTTCACCAGATTTCACTAGGTCTATTGGCTTCTCACTAGCTCTGGCCAGGTCATCAATGACTTTTGCCTGGCGTCGCCATATCCCGCTACTTCTAGTCAGATTCACGAGATTCATTCCAGAGCTGGTGAAATCTTGTCACACTAGGTGCTGGTACATGTAGAGAGCATTTTTTCCTAAGTGCTTTCAAGCTCCGATTCAACTCCTCCTTGTCCGTTATCTTCACTTGCTTGCCATCTGAACCTCCACCATCTTCTGGCTCTGTAGTTCTCCTCGCATCACGAAGGTGCCCGTTCCATTCTCAGGTATATGGCCTTAGCAGGCATTACACAGACCATCTTCCCTGTAGAACCTTGGTACCGATGATTTGCTGCTGTATCTTGCAATCGCATCTGCTTGGGCCCCATTCAGGACCACGGGTGGACGGATGATATCGATTTTGTGGATGGTGGCCATTGATCTGTTGAATACAGATCGACAAGTCAAGGTGGTGTGGCACGACCGGCCGACCACAAAGCTGCAGTGTGTGCAGGGTGGTTGCTGGATGGCATCATCGAGCTGACTCGGGACGAAATCAAGGCTGTGAGTGCCCATATATGCCCCGCCTCTCATTGCCTGTCATGCTCCTCAGATGCACGGTGTGCGCTATCCAGTGGTTAAGAACCTGGGGTACAATCTTTGGCCGTTCAAACTCGTCGTCGCAAACCCTTCAAGCATGCTAAGCCATGTATCGACCTCTCTCTGCACACTCGCACCCGCCACAGTGGTAGATAGCCCGCAAATGTATCGAAGATGAACAGTGCACGTGCATACAGGCTGTCAACTCCCAGAGGCACAATCACTCGTGTGCACGTCATGCACACCACCAACGCCTACCTGTTCTACCACCTAAGTACTGTGTCCATCGGGTCGAGGAGGCATCACTGCTTCAGAGATTCTCGCATCGTCATCAATGCATGTTTCAGCCCTGCTCATGCTATCATCATTGCCGAGTCCCACTTCTGAGTGCTTTCACGCCGTTGTCATCATTGCTCGTTTCAGCCCATTCATGTTATCCCCTCCCAGTTCCGGACACTTTCACATCACCTCGAACGCTTTCATTATTCCTCACTCAGAACATTTGCACGTACTCATTGTTGCTCGCTTTGGACACTCAGACCAGTGTTGTCATCGTACTAGATTGCATCATGTTGTGGTATACTGGTAATGAAAATATGTGTATTGGTCACTAGAATCAGTGCGAGCTTGAGTTCCAGGTTATGTATTGTGGGACCTAGCACTGCAAGGTCTAGTGACACCTGATCAGGACTTGCAAGAGGTGGCCAGGACTGGCCACGAAGGCGGACCTCTCACAACCTTGCCAGAAAGTCGAGTGGCAGGTCAGATATCGGCGCACTTGGCCACAAAGTGTATTTCCTGGGTAGACGACGCTAGGTCTTGTAAGGCATGGCGGAATAATTGAACCTAGTGAGACCTCGCCAGGTCTGGCCAGGTCTCCGTAGGTTTGGTCCCGTTTGCTGATGG